>JAJEJO010051769.1:0-57944 GCA_020662805.1 Glaucomys volans
GTGTCCTTTTAGATGTAAATGCAGTTTTTAAAGGTATCCAGGAGATGGGGATACATAGTATAAGGATTATGTGACCCAGAGAGGGTCTCTGGCCATGGTCTCCCAACCTGTGTCCTGGGCAGTGGGTTTTTCAAGGTCTGTTAGCTCTGACAGGCTCAACGCTGTCTCCTCTGAGCATTCTTATAGGGAATTTGAGGGGTGACTCCCACACTCCCCTCCTTAAGGAGCTCTGAAGTAGTGAAGGAAGGACAGGTCAGAGAAACAGGGAATGCCCGAATGACAGCTCAGGTTTCTCCTGTGGCTGTGGCTGTGACAACGGATCCTTGCCGAGGGTGAGGGCTCCGCAGTCTGTGGAACAAAGATGGTCTCTTAGGGGCTCCAAGTTCTCTGCCCCGCTTCATGTGTCCTGGTGGTGCAGTGTCCCGATTCAGCCAGTGTTCCTCCGGAACTCTCTGACCTTCCGAGAACCTGCCCTGCGGGCTGGGCCAGGGACGGGAGAGGTCCAGCAGCTGCTCCCTGTATGTGAAGGACCCCAGCCCTGCCCAACCGCTGGGTGCCACTGGACTCTGTGACTTCCTCTTGGGTCACCTTTACCAGGAGTTTATGTGTGTGCGATGTCTGGGAAATCTCTGAGAGTCTGGGATGCGAAAACTCTACAGTTTTGAAGTTCTGTGTTTCTAGTGGTTGGAGATTTGTAGGTACCTGTGTTTGATTATTCTGAGGTTCTGTATTGGAAATAGTCGGGGACTCCCCAGATCACATTCCTAAGTGGTTATGATTTTGGCTACAATTCTTTAAGTCTCTCAATGTAGGAGAGAATGATCGGGGTGGGGCCAGGAGCCGGAGGTGGTAACGGTTCTCAGAACTCAAGACCTGGACTTGGTATTGAGATCTGCCCACATTCCCCTGGGACTGTGATGTTCCCACTGCAGCCTCTGCAGGCCTTCCTGCCCCCTGAGCCTCACCATTGCAGGCACCCTCCCAGGCCAGCCTGGGGCCCTCCGTGTCCTTCCCCACCCCTGGTAGTCGGGGCTGTGTCTCCATCCTCACCCTACAGCTCTCTAAGGTCAATGGGCTTGAGTGATCATCCAGTTTGGCGGCCCCTGCACCTGTGTGTATGAGGTCAGGCTAAGAGGCTCCCCTTCACCTTGGCCCGTATAGCTTCCTCATACATCAGGGATGGAGCCCTTTTGGGGTGGTCTGCTTATGTGGTTTTCAAACCACTCAAAACCTCACCATAAGGAGAATGAAGAGGGATGTCCCTAAGCAAGGCTAAGGCCTTCCACCCCCTTATACACACACACACACACACACACACA
This sequence comes from Glaucomys volans, assembly GCA_020662805.1. Taxonomy (NCBI): domain Eukaryota; kingdom Metazoa; phylum Chordata; class Mammalia; order Rodentia; family Sciuridae; genus Glaucomys; species Glaucomys volans. Next base: position 1,320 of record JAJEJO010051769.1, read on the forward strand.
CACACACACATTTTATGGCAGTTTTTTTTTTTTTTTCTGTGCTGGGTTGGGGCCTCACACTCATGCTAGGCAAGAGCTTTACCACTCAGCTGCGCCCCCAGCCCACCATACTAGTCTTTAGAATGAGATGTCAATTAGGGAAAATATTCTGTTGCTAAAAACCATTTGATCTAGTTCAATACTCCCATTAGACAGAAAAGAAGACTGAGGATAAAGAAGAGAGATGACATGTAGCTAGTCAGACCCAAGGGGTACCAAGTGAGTTTTCTTGGCATCTAGGCATCCTGCAGCTGCAGGCAAGGAGGCCAGCCCAGCAGAGTTAAATGCTCTGCATCTTATCAGCCCCGCTCTGCTACTTACTAACTCTGAAATCTGTAAAATGGGTATAACTTCAGCTTGGGGTTTTTGTAAGAATTAAATGAGGTCAAGTATGAAGGTCAGTGGTTCAATATCCAACACACAGGCTCAGCAAACCAGGAGGGCAGCCAGGCGGTGCGGCGTGCAGGCACACACCTATAATCCCAGCTACTCAGGAGTCTGAGGCAGGATCACGGGTTCAAGGCCAACGTAGGCAATTTAGCAAGACGTGTCTCAAAATAAAAAATAAAAAGGGCCTAGAGTGGTGGCACACACCTGTAATCCTGGCAGCTCGGAAGTCTGAGACAGAAGGATCTCAAGTTCAAAGCCAGCCTCAGCAACTTAGTGAGGCCCTGAGCAACTTAGTGAGAACCTGTTTCAAAATAAAAGGTGAAAATTTCTCGGGATGTAGCCCAGTGGTAAAGTGCCCCTGGGTTCAGTCCCCACTACAGAAGAAAGTAAAAAGGGCTGGGGCCTTAGCTTAGTGGTAGAGCACCCTGTGTCAGTCCTGCTCCTAAAAAAATAAAAATAAAAAGTAGACTGCCTTTTTTCTAATATTCTTTTTAAATGTTTTAATTCATTTTTAATTTTTTGAATTATTTCAAAAATTTTTAATTGACAAGTAAAAATTATACACATTTATGGTACACCAAATTTTGTTTTGATAAACACATGCACTGTGGAATGACTAAGTCAAGCTATTGATCACATGCATTGCCTCACATACTTATCTTCTGGGTGTGTTGTTAAAACGCTTAAAACCTATTCTGCTCTTTTAGCAATTTTCCAGTATATACTATTGCGTTAGTAACTGTAGCCACCGTGGCATACACAGTAGATCTCTTGCACTTATTCCTTCTGTCGACCTGAAGTTTTGTGTCCTTTGATCAACATCTCCCTGTCCGTCCCCTCCAACCCTGGGCCTCTGAGTTCCGCTTTCCCAGATTCCACGTATAAATGAGGTCAGGCAGTATCTGTCTTCCTGTGTCTGGCTTATTTCACTTAACATAATGTACTCCAGGTTCATCCATCCTGTCACAAATAACAGGCTTTCCTTCTGTTTTAAGAACAGTACTCCACTGTGAACATAGACCACATTTTCTTTATCCGTTATCATTTGAGGGGCCCTTAGGTTGACTTCATATCTTAGTTACTGTGAAAAATGCTGCAGTAAACATGGGCTTGCATCTCTCTCTCTCTCTCTCTCTCTCTCTCTCTCTCTCTCTCTCATCCCCGCCCTGACCCCACCCCAGCTTGAACAACAAATATTTCTTGCTCAGAGTTCTGGAAGTCTGAGACAGGGTGCAAGGTGGGGTTCTGGTGAGGGAGGGCTCTTCCTGGCTTGCACATGGTTCCTTCTTTCTGTGCCCTCACATAGCAGAACCAGATGTCTCCTTGGTAAACTCATTTCATTTCTTTGGCAATACAGCTGGTAGTAGGATTGCTGGATTATGCCATAGTTCTTTCTTTTTTTTAATTTTTGAGGAACTTCCATACTGTTTTCCATAATGGCTGTACTAATTTACATTCCCGTCAAGAGTGTGCAAGTTTCCCTTTTCTCCCCATGCTAGGCAGCCCTCATTACCTTTTGTCTTTATTACAATAGCCATTCTAACTGCAATAGGTGATGCCATGGTGCTTCTGCCCCCCACACCACTGGGGATTGACCCCAGGGTCACTCTACCATTGAGCTACATCCCCAGCCCTTTTAATTTTATTCTGAGAGTCTCACTAAGTTTCCAGGCTGACTTCAAACTTGTGACTCTCCTGACTCAGCCTTTGGAATAACTGGGAATACAGGTCTGCATCACTGTGCCCAGGAATATGGCTGGTTCTGAGTTTTTGATAGCCAAAGGGAAAAGAATGGCCGGTTACATGAATCTCATTGAAAAAAAGCTGGAGGCGTAGTTCATTCTTCATAGAAGCTCACGTCTCTGGGTGCTTTGCTAGAAACCTCTCTCCCCCCATGGAGGGCTATGAAGTTTAGCTGATGGCCCACCTCCTGTGGCTGCTTCCCATGGTGATATGAGATGGAATCTGAGAACTGTCAATGAGTTCCATATTGCCCACCAGAGACAGCCTTGGCTCCATGGGATTGGGGACCCAGTTCTGGAACAGGACCTTCTGGAACTCAATTCCATGCATAGGGTAGCTTCAGGATCCCTGGAGGCCCAACAACCAAGAGGGCCTTCATGGGCTGAGCCACACATAGTGTGTCCTGCCTGCCCACCTCTTGCTGCAGTCAGCACAGAGCCCTCAGAGGGGAAGTTCCAACAGCCTTCTGCCCAGGCCTGCTGACCAGGGAAAACGCAGCCCAGATGGGTCACACTCCAAGCTCCCCTTGAGCAGAGACACAGTGTTTCCTGTTTTTGGAACCCACCATTAGTCATCTGTCCTCAAAACAGATGAGGGACAAGAGGCAAAAACCTACTGAGAACAGAGGACAGGGGCTAGGGATAAGTCAGGGCTTCTGATAGCCACAGAACCAAACCAGTCCTTTAGTCTGGCCCAAACCCCCCAGGTCTGGTTCCAGTTCATCTCTAGCCCCAAGCTGCTGCCCAGCGAGTCACTTGCTGTAGTCCAACTGGTGTCCCAACTTCCTGGCCCCATACAGGCTTCTTCCCACTATGATACATTAGTTTAGACTATGCCCTGCTTCAAATCACCTCTCCCTTCCTGTCTCCCCAGTCCCAACGCAACTCCTCCTTGTGTGCCTTCCCTGGCCTCCCAAATCAGTCCCTCTCTGCCTGTCTTCATGACATGAGTCAGGAATATGGAAGAACCTGGCTTTGAGAGCCTGATCTACCAATACCTCCTGGTGGCATTTCCCTTTGGGGCCTCAGTCTTCTCTTCTGTAACATGGGTGAACAAAGAATGCCTGCATCAAATAGGTTGTAGTGACTTTCATGATGTAGTGGATGTGACAGTGTAGTGGAGACCTTATAGGGATGTACATATGGGAACAGATGGCACTATTGATGTTTTTACTGTTTATCTGGGACAAGGAACTCAACAAGATTCTGCTTGTCTTTTGAGGACGTGTCTAATTCTCACAGATAAGAAATGTTGGAAAGCTCCCAGTCTCTCTCCAGCTGCTTCTATTTTCATCCTTGGGGCAGCACCTGGCTCCTAAGCACCTTGTCCTTCTGCTGCCTGGGTCCCTGGCTCCACTGTGATGTCCTTCCCAGGCCCGTCTCCCACAGCATGAACAGGGCCAAAAGAAGCATCATCTGAGCCACATCTGTAACTCTAAATTTTCTAGTAGCCACACTTAAAAGAAATTAATTTTAATAATATTATTCTATTTAACCTAGCATATCTAAAATATTCTAATCTTGGCACATAACCAATATAAAAATTAATGAAATCTTTTCCATTTTTCGTACTAAGTCTTCAAGATGCAATGTGTGTTTTACACTAGGACATATCTCAATTTGAACTTGCCATACTTTAGGTGTTTAGTAGCCACATGTGGCTCTAAGGTATAAGTGAATAGGTCTAGGGGTCTCACCCTAAGACACTGGGTTGGATTCTCAGCACTGCACAAAATAAATAAAATAAAGGTCCCTTGATAATTAAAAATTTTTTAGAAATCATACTACTGAGGTGTCTCCTAACTTCCTGTGCTGCACCCGGGCCACTGGTTCAGTTTGCTACCTGCAAGCCGGAGCTCAGGTCTTAGTTCTGCTACTTTCAAGTTGTGTGGTTTTGAACAAGTCACCTAATCTCAGAGCTTGTTTACTTTCATGTGAAGAAGTGTCCGGCTTCTCCCTTTGCAGGTCCCAGTGAAGATGGAGCAGGTTCATGCACGTGGAGCCTAAGTCCACGTTCCCTTGGCCTGAATCTCAGTTCTGCTAGCCCCTGCGGTGCTCTGTGAACCCTTTGCTGGTCTCTGAACATTACAGTGCAAGAGCTCCCTCACAGCATGATACATCTCCTCTTGATGTTCTTATTTTTCTCCCAAGAACCTGGCAATGCTGGTTAGAGCCTTCTCTTATGCTCCTTCTTTTAATGGGAATTTATCAGATGCTCACTGCTTTGCCCCAGGCCTTGTGCTAGGAACCAGGGTTTCAACAGAGAACAAGATAAACATGATTCTTGCTCTTACACAACTGAGCCCAGCAGGGAAGATAGATACAGAACAGGGTTTGACCCAGACCTAAGTGAATATAAAGTAGTTTGTAGTTGTTGTTGTTTTTCTGTACTGGGTATTGAACCCAGGGTTCTCTACCACACAGCTACATCCCTAACCCTTTTTATTTTTTATTTTGAGTTATCCAGGCTGGCCTCAAACTTGCTGTCCTGTCTCAGCCTCCCATGTCACAGATTACAGGCACGTGCTACTGCACCTAGTAATAAGTAGATATTCTTTATTTTCTCTAAGAATCAACCTTATTTCTACTCTGAAAGCCTATCCTGCCAGATCCACCAGAAACTGAACCTCAGCTCTTCTCAGGGGTCTCCCACCAAGTTGAAGTAAAGGTCCTTGAGGTTCTAGTTCCCAGGCTCTAGGTGGGCCCCATGCCAGCCAGAGGCAATAGCATCAGCCCATTCTAGTCACTATGGCCATGCCCACGTGCCATCCTGGCCCACGTGGTACCTTTCAGTGTGCCTGGAGTGAGGAGTCTTGGTGTGGCTGGGAACACAGGAGTCCCACCTCCCTAGGTCAGTCTGTGGCCTGGTGCTCAGAGGTCAACTGTCCCCCTGCGCCCCATCTCAGAGGGCGGCTCACAGAGCGCGCAGTGTCTTCAGCCTGGTTTCCAGTGTTCTGTTGCAGAGAAGGGCGCTCCCTTCCACTCACTCCCCCAGGCCTGCTCTCCTCACACCCCTGCCACACCCCACAGGATTCTGTCAATGGCCTCAAGCTTTGAAAACGAAAGCTAGGAAGGAAAACCCCGCAACTCATTAGTGCTTTCTACCCCGCCACAAAACTCCCCTGAGGCCTGGAAACCCAAAGCCTGCTCCCTGCCGGAATGAAAGAAGAGAGGAGTAGAGGGAAAACCCAGGGGAGAGAAACGCACATGAATGAATGTCTGAATGAATTGTCTTGCAGGGACAGGCTTTTAGCAGCCAGCCCAGGGAGCAAGGCGAGGAAATATGGCCACTCCCACAGGGGTTCTGAAAGGTGGGGAGGTCCAGCATTGGCCTCACGAGGTCCACTGACGAGATAAAGGAGAAGAAAGATGTCAGACCCTGACAAAGGATGGCTAGGTCTGTAGGAACCTCAAAGAGACAACATGGGTGGAGAAGAGGTAAAACCAGAGACGTGCAGCCCACCCCCTTGAGGGTGTCCAGCATTCTGAAAGTCATGGGGAGCTGACTGGCTCCCAGGGCAGCTTCTTCCAAACCAGTTTTTAACCTGGACTTATGTCTTCCTCCATGGAATTGGTTCCTTCTAATCTGAGTTCATTCTGCACAGTGAAATGTAGTGAAATCAGACTCCATTTCGGTTGCTTAGATCTTCGAATGACCCTGTATCAGTCACAACTTCTCCAAGACTTAGTTCCCTCATTTAAAAAGTGTGCACAGTGATAGCACTGCCCTACGGTGTTTGGGTTGGGATGCAGGAGGACTCACCTGGGCCTCAGTGGCCTTGGTTGCCTCTCCTGTAGGCTGTAGCAGCTCAGTGCTCAGACCCAGGATTGGAGCTGTCTCTCTGGGTTCCATACTAGCTGGGCCACTTACCAGTTGTGTGATTTGAGAAAGGTACATCATCTCTGTGTCTATTCTGTCAAGTGAATAAAAGGGCTTTAATGGCATCTACTTTGAGGGCTGTTGGGAGGCCTCCATGGGTTATGCCCTAGTCCTTAGAACTGTGTAGTAAGTGCATGTAGCAAGTGCCTAGTAGGCATTAACCACCATTCATTGTTATTTCTTTCCTTCTTTTTGACTCTCAGTAGATGGTGATTGTGCCCACTCACACAAACCTTCTCTTCCCCAGACCTCTCCTTCAGGAGTTGCATGGAGGCCATCCTGACCCAGGTTGAGGCTTCTGCTCCGTGGTGTCCTGGGATTGCTCACAGTGCTAGCCCAGAGATGAGCACATCCCTCAGGGGTGGCTTGACTTTTCCCAGGGGAGGAAAGGGGGCTGTTTTCTCTTACTCTAACCCTCCAGTTCCCATCCTGTCCCAGAAGACAGTAAAGAACAAGATGGGCCTGTCAACCACACCACCCCCACCTCATGGTAGCACACCTCACTGGAGTTGCTTGCTCCTGGTGACTCTCCAGGTGAGGACAGTCATGAATGACATAATAACTGAAGAGAGAGATATAGCAGTTACCATGTTGGTGATGTTGATGGTGGTAGTGAGAGTAGAAAAGATGTTAATGGTGACAGTGACATGGATGGTGGTGGTGTTGGGATAGGTGACATTGATGGTAGCAGTAAGAGTGACATTGATAACGATGTCAGGAATGGTCTCCATAATTGGTGATGATAGTGGTAATGATGACAGGATTGAGTTGATGGTGTTCCTGGTGACATTGGTGGTGATAGTGGTGGTGGTGATGGAGGTGAGGTTGGTGACACTGATACTGGTAAAGACCCTGGCAGAGATAATAATGGTGTTTGAGACAGTAATAATGTTATTGATGATTCTGATAATTGAATTGACAGTGAACAATAATGATAATGCTGGTGGTGGGGGTAACTACGACAGGGATAATGGTAGTAATCCTCATATAATGATAGTGTCATTGTGAATCAATTGGCCATGTAGTCAGGATGCAGATGATTTTTAAAGCAATAGGAATAGAACTGATGATGGTGGTTATGGTTATAATTCTCATGGTCTTGTTGGTGACTATTAATATGCTAATGATACTGACAAAGGTTAGCTTCAGGAATTTCATTATTCCCTCTTTTTTTTTTTTTTTTTGATACCAGGGATTGAATCCAGGGGCCTTTAACTACTGAGCCACATTCCCATCCCTTTTTCATATTTTATTTAGAGACAGGGTCTTGATAAATTGCTTAGGGCCTCACTAAGCAGGCTGAGGCTGGCTTTGAACTTGTGATCCTCCTGCCTCAGCCTCCCAAGCCACTGGGATTACAGGTGTACAGCACAGCACTCACCCATTATTCCCTCTTTTAAAACCTTTTGTTGAGTACCTACAGGGCCCAGAACAAATGGAACACTGCAGGCCCCCATTGCTCCTGATGAAGTGACAGAGCTCCCACCTCTCCCCACCCTCCCCACCCAGCTCCCTTCAGTCCACAGCTATCTTGGGTAGGATCTCTGGCATCCAGCTGACTACCCTTGGTTGTATGTTTCCCCAGGGTGACAGCTCTCCCTGTGAGCAGAATCCTGGGGAGTCCCCGAAGAAGCAAGATGGCCTAGCCCAGATTTCACCAAACCTGACTGTGATCCAGTTCATCAAAGGTAAGTGAGTTCAGGACAGGTAGAGGGGAGGCAGGGCCAGAGGCGCTCTTGAGGCCATGCATGACCCAATCCCTACCTGCCTCTCTTGATTCATCTGTTCCCACAGGTCCTCATGAGCACATTGTGAGTCTTTGCTCGTGCAATCCTCTCTGCCCAGAACATCTGTTTTTATTTCTGTCAAAATTTTCCTTGTCCCTCTAAGTCAAGCTCAAGAGTCACTCCTTCCTCCAGCATGCCTGGCTGACCTAGCAAGCAAGGCTGCTTCCCTCCCTCCTCTGGACTCTCAGAACCCTCAGAACTTCTATATTGGCTCAGATCTGTGCCATGTACTTGTCCAGCCCTTCCCCCAAGTGGGGAGCCCTCCTACTCCTTTCACCCACCAATGAACCTGCAAATAGGGCCCTCAGTAAATACTTGTTAAGTTCCCAGGCTGTGACATAGATAAAGGGAGCTCTGGACTGAGATCTATAGACCTGAGCTTTTATCCTGGGTCCTTGCTTCTCTCTGGGCCTCAGTTTCCCCAGTGCAGTTTCTTGATACAGTAAGATTCGAATTCAATGAGATAAGAATAATGCAGCTTGGATCAGTCAGTAACCAGAGTCCACATGGGACTAGACAGTCCTTTCTAGAGTCCAATCCCATGAACATTGATTGAGTGCCTGCTGTGTCGGGCTCTGGGAGAGCACTGGATAGCAAGGTGAACTTGTGACTTACCCACCACACTAACCAGTGTGTAATCTGGTAAGGTTCCTTTCCTTCCCTGAGTTTCCTCATCTGAAAGATTGGGTCAATAATCTTTGCCACTCTCAAGGACTATTAGGATGATAGTCCTAATCAACTGGGATGATAAATGAAAAGCCCCTGTACATTGTTTTTAAAACCATACTTCCATAAGTTACAATTATTTCCATTATCACTCTTACCCTACTATTCTTATTCTTTTTTTTTTTTTTTTTTTTGAACTGGGGATTGAACTCAGGGGCACTAGGCCACTGAACCACATCCCCAGCCCTTTTTTTTTTTTTTTTTTTTTTTAACCAGGGATTGAACTCAGGGACACTTGGCCACTGAGCCACATCCCCAACCCTATTTTGTATTTTATTTAGAGACAGGGTCTCACTGAGTTGCTTAGGGCCTCGCTAAGTTGCTAAGGCTGGCTTTGAACTCGCGATCCTCCTGACTCAGCCTCTGGAGTAGCTTGGATTACAGGCGTGCACCACCACGCCTGGCTCCTACTATTCTTATTCTGATCAATCCCTAGGAGAGTAAATGGAGCTGCCTGTGATTCAGGAGGGTGTCATTCATAATCCCTCAGTGGGGACTTCAACAGAAAAGGATTGGGTCCAATTCTTGGGAAGGGCTTCTTAGGACTCGATTTTAGGGTGTTAGCAATCTGGCCCCCACCCCCCACCCCTGATCTCCAGCACTCCCAGAGAAAGGGATGCCTGGACTCCATGGGGCTGGGCCTTGAGGCAGGGGCCTGGACTCCCTAACCTCAGGTCACCCCCAGCTGCTGGACGCCCTCAGCACACTGCACCATGGAAGAGCTTATTAATCACTGCTTTGGCTCCTGCCCAGAGGGAAGTTGAAGCCAGTTGCTGAAACTGAATCCTAGAGTTGGTGTTCTAGGCCAGCTTGTCTCTGGCGGTTCAAGCTTCTACATGAGTCTGCAGGAGACCATGACAGGGCTGCCCACAGGCCCTGTGGCCAGTTAGCCAGCCTGGTTTCTGGGCTTCTACTGAGCTCCTTAGGGGCCAGTCTGACCTGGAGCCTGGCCTTGACTGCCTGGAATCATGGGGTTTGTCTGGTGGAGGAGACACAGTCCTTGAGCTGGGGGAGGCTAATGAGGGAGACATTGTCCTTGGGCTAAAGGAAACCCCTGGCTCATGGGAGCAAATAAAGTCCTAAACTAAGGGTGCTTCCCTATTTGAGGCAGGTGCCTCTGAGTTGGGAGAGGCCCATGGCTGATGAGGAAGCCAGTCACAGAGTGACTGTCTCCCCTGACCTGTCTGAAGATAGAGACCTTGTGCTGAGCTGAGGGAAGCCCTATCTTTTCAGGAAGACGTGCCTTTCAGCTGGAGGCAGGCCCTAGAATTCCTTTTCAGGTAGTGAAAGGCCTGCCTTGTCCTCCAGGAATTTTCCATCTGTTCTAGAGAAGGCTATGGATTCTGAGAAGAGGTGGAGGATGTGCCCCAGTACACTGCAGTGATTAGTGCAAGGGAATGGGATGGAAACAATCAGTGGCTGGAACCCTCTGGAGTCAGGCTGCCAGAGAGGACAGGAGTGGAGGGGAAGTGGGAGGGGTTCAAGGGAGAATGGCACTGCAGTAAAAGTCTGGGGACTCTGGGGAATTCCTGGCCTTGCTCTGGCCTCTCTGGATGAACCTGGGCCTGGGTGTGTCCCTGCCCCTTGCTGGGCCCCACCTTGCAGTGAAGGTACCTGTATAACTTGGGCCAAGCCATATCAAAATCCCCTGGCACATACAGGACCTCAGATGCCCTGGCCAGGGCAGCTCACAGGAGGGAGGGAGGGAGAGAGGCTCAGCAGCCACCTGGGGGTGAGGACCAGGGCCATACCACTCCACTGCAAGTGCTGGCTGGATGAACTTTGCACATGGCAAGGAACTAGGGCCAGGAGGCAGGCTTGGGCCCCGAAGGAGGGGGAATTCCATAGCCCCAGCTCCCACCCACCCTGCCTGGATCGTTTGTCTTTATTTCCTGGCTTCTAAGAAAACAGCTCCTTTCCTGACCCAAGGGACTAGGGCACCAGCCCACTTGGCCCCTCAGCTTGGCAAATGGTTTGCTTCTCTTCCTCACTCCTGACTTCAGTCTTGCCTACTGCAGGTGGAAACAAGGCTGTCCCTCTTCTGCTGAGAGTGGAAAGAGGATGGCACATGTAAACACAGAAAATGCCTTTGAACGTTCCCTGGGCTGCCCCTATTGATGAAGGCACTGGAGCTCAGAGACAAGGGACTTATCCATCACTGTGCTGCATGAGGTTTAGCAGACATGTAGTGAGGCAAGCTGCGAACCAGGCACTGTTTAGGAGACAGGAGATTGGGCAGTGGGGATCATAAGTGCCCAGCGGCCACCTCTGTCCAGTCTCCAAGCTTGGGCCGTGCTTGCTCCTACAGAATTCCTTTTTCTTCAGAGTCTGCCTCTCCAGAGGCCCTCTAGTTCTGTCCCAACTCCAGGAAGCCTCCCAGCATCATGCCTTCTCAGGTTCACCTTCTCTACAGGCCTTAGATGCTGCCCTACACATTTTGATATTTGAACACATATTAGTCTAATGTCATTTATTCATTCCTTCATTCACTCTACATTTATTATTGGGTGCCTCCTATGCCCTGCTCTGGAGGTTCAGCAATTAACACAAAAGTCTAAAAAAAAAACAAGTTGGGAAGACAATAAAATGGTTAAATGAAAAACATGTGTAATCTGTTAGGCAAAATGTTCTGGAGAAACTAGAGATGCAGGCCTGGGCTGGGGACACAGGAGGGAGGACCAGGTCTGGGTTGGCTTGGAAAGAGCTATAGCAGGACTGGATGGAAGGGGCCTAGTGGGGAGAAAAAGGGATGATTAAGTAGAATTGAAAGAATGAAATGGGATCAGATGGGGTGAATAATGAAATGGAATTTAATGGGATCATATGGACCAGAACTATACAAACTGAATAGAATTTAACGGAAACGAACACATTGAATAATATGCAGTCTAACCCAATGGCTTGGAAGGAATGAAACAGAATTTCAAAACTGGAATAGAATTATATGGAAAGGAGTCAAATGTAATAGATCAGAATTAAATGCAAAATAATTAAATGGAACCGGATGGGTGGAAGGAATGGAAAGGCTTGAACTGAACAGGGTGAGATGGACAGGCATGGGGCATGGCGAGCTGGCCCACCCATCCCCACCTCTTTTCTACTTATCCCAACAGTCTTCCCCAGGGTGCTGCTGCGGACACTGCGCCATCCCATTTTCCTGCTGGTGGTCCTGTCCCAGGTGTGCATGTCATGCATGGTGGCAGGCATGGCCACCTTCCTGCCTAAGTTCCTGGAGCGCCAGTTTTCCATCACAGCCTCCTATGCCAACCTACTCATTGGCGGCCTCACCATTCCCTCAGCCATCGTGGGCATCGTGGTGGGTGGCGTCCTGGTCAAGCGCCTCCACCTGAGCCCCGTGCGCTGTGGCACCCTTTGCCTGCTGGGGTCGCTGTTCTGCCTGCTCTTCAACCTGCCCCTCTTCTTCATTGGCTGTTCGACCCACCAGATTGCAGGCATCATCCACCAGCCCAGGTGGGTGTGTGCATGGGTGGGTGAGGGCCAGTGTGGGGAGGCTGGGACGGGGAGGGCAGTGGACCTGGACAGAAGCCAGGTAAGTGGGGCATCCCCCACCCTACTCTCACCTCCCCTGTAGCTCCGTCTCTCCACCTCTGCCCCAGAGTCCTCTATTCCAGACCCTCCCTTGGCTAAGGTTCAAGCACAGGACATTCTCTCTGGAAGGCCCCAGGGAAGGCAGCAGGCACCATTAGAAGGGGCACAGATGGGACTTCAAGAGCAGGGAAGCTCAGGCCTGGAGAGGGTTAGAGGCTGAGTTGGGGCAAAGTCACTGGTAGAATGGCAGCTGCAGAGTGGCCGAGCCCCACAGACCCAGCGTTAGTGAGATGGAGGCTACATCATAAGAGGCAGGACCCAGCTCAACCAGAGCAAAACTTTTGCTTCCAGCCAGAAGTTAGGCCTGCCCAGGGGAAGCAAGGCCCTGCCCTGGGGCTGAGGGTGGGAGAGGCAGTGAGGGCCATTGGCCCCTACCAGGAAGACTGTAAAGGGGACTTATGATGGAAAGGCTGAAAATCTCTGGGATTCTTGGTTCTTAGATCCTGAGAGCTACAATTCTGTTGTCCCATGATCCTAACATTGCAGAATTCTTTGGCCAAGTCTGTGGGTCAACACGTGCCCCCACATGCCACAGTAAGGTCCCTTGAAGCCTATGTCCCTCCCACTCCTCCCACACCCACCAATCCCTCCCATTTCCTCCTCCTCCCCCATCACATGTACCCACCTCCCCTTGGGAGCCTTCTTGGAGAGGTTGTTGGAAGTTCCATTCCGGCCTCCTTCCCAGAATGATCTCATTTTTCATGGAAACTGCTCCAGGTTTAAGTTGGCCTAGCACCCATCAAGAAATCCCCACCTCCTCCACCCGCCTCTTGCTTGGCATCTCCTTCCTCCACCCAGGTGCCAGCCTTCCTCATCCAGGCTTCTTCCACTTGGTTGCCCCTACAGCCTTGATCATACACCCTGCTGCTCGCCCACCATCACATCCCTGTTCCAGGTTCCCAGAGGCCATCTCGGCTGTTGTCTCTCTCCTGGTCTCCCCAGCCCTGTCGACCCTCTTCTCTACGGAACTGAGATTTTGCTAAACTTGCCAGACCTGCCATTGGCCTGGGTCTTTGCTCCATTGCCACCTCAAACCCAAGAGGGGAACCTTCAGCCTTCCGCCTTGGCTCCCTCCTCTGCAGCCTGGCCAACAGAGCCTCCTGTGTGACCTGTAGAAAGCATCAGCCTCTCTGGACTTCTTTCTCCTGGAGGTCTGCTATGCTCCCTCCTAACACAAAGCCAGAGCATAGCTTGCATCCCAGGGAGATGCTTCCCTGTCCCCCTCCCAGGGTGATCTGCCCCCTTGATCTCAGCCTTTTCTCACCTGCTGCCCCTGAACACCCCCACCTTGCCCTGGCCACCTGGAGTAAGGACATCCCTGAGATGTGGTAGCAGGCCTTCAGGAGGGAGACAGGTGGCACTGGGCACATGGTCAGGATAGTAGAGTGAGCAGCAAGGTCATGAGATTGTGGGAGGGTGATGGGCAGGAAGGAGCCCTGGCACAGCTGACAGACAGGGAAACTGAGGCCCAAGGCAAGACAGGAACATTGGAGATCTCACAACTGGTCAAGTCCTACAGCTTGTCAGGTCTCCTATGAGTCCCCACGAATAACTGTCATTTTCTGAGAATAAGAAGTTCCTAGCTCACAGCAAGAATGACCTTTTTATCTAACACTTAGTTCTAGAAGGATTTACCCTTGTGTTCCCTATGGAAAGGCCCCTGAGGAGCAGAGGTATTTGCTTATGATTGAGGGCAGCAAAGTCTGGGTTCCAGCCCAGACTCCCCGCTTCTGTCAGGAGTCCTCAAGAACTTTTCGCCTTCTCCCCGCTCCCACGCTCCCGCTGCAGGGAGCTCGCCATGCCTGGCCGTTGTTCTCAGGGGAGCTGCCAAGGCGGCTCCAGCTGAGGCCGACCCTCCTGGCCTTCTCCCCACCAGCACGCGGCCCGGGCTGGAGCTGTTTCCAGCCTGTACAGAGCCTTGCTCCTGCCCATCGGATGGCTTTAACCCTGTCTGCGACCTCAGCACCCGAGTGGAGTACATCACGCCCTGCCACGCCGGCTGCACAAGCCGGGTGGTCCAGGAGGGCCTGGACAAAAGCCAGGTGAGACCGCGCCTGGCGTAACTGTGCCCCTAGGGCCTCTGCCTTTCCGTGTCTCCCTCCAAAGGCCTGTCTGCACCTCTGAACATTCTCACTCTTTGGACCTCTGCCCTTTGTCTCTATCGGTCTGTCTTTCTCCTTCTGTTGGCAGATGTAGAACATAATTCTCACAATAAGCCTTCATTACCAGCCTGGGCCAAAGGAGGTGAGGCAGATCTCTCCGTTCAGAGGAGTTGCAAAAGAAAAGAGCTCACAGGAATTCCACGGGTGCTGATGGGCAGAGTGGTCCCTATAGTACATATCAGGGTAGAAGGAAACACCACCCACTAGGGAGGGTCGCAGAGGTGCTAAGCAACTCAGTGAGACCCTAAATAAAATGCAAAATAGGACTGGGGATGTGGCTCAGTTGGTGAGTACCCCTGAGCTCAATCCCCAGTACCCAAAATAAATAAATAAATAAATAAATAACCTCAAATCAAAACCCCTTTACCCATCCAACCTTGACCCACGATGGGGCCCTTCGCCTGCACCTCATCCAGTTCACCCTCCCAGCAGCCTCCTGCACATCCTTTGTACAGCATCCTCAGGTCCATCTCTGCTGTGTTTCCAATACTTCCAAGCACCCCCTGCCCAGCCTCCACCTCAGGACTCGTAGCCCTGCTCACACTGCTCACAGTGTCTGAGGCTGCCCTGGCTGAAGGGGAGAGGCAGAGGGCTCGGATGGGACCCACTCCCACAAGCTTGTTTCCACCTGCAACTCTGGGGCACACCTGTCAAGAAGTGCTGACTTGTGGGGAAAAAAAGCAAAGCCCAGTTTCCTGGCTTGGCTTTGCTCCTGTCAAGTGCCGGAGGTCACCTGCCAGACCACTTCTTAAAGAGCCCCTGGCTGGAGGTTCCCCAGGCTACCAGGGAGTGTGAATGCAGACTGTGGTCAGACTCCCGGCGCCGCCGCAGGGCGGTTCCCTCCATTGGGTGTGCTGTCTGGAT
Organism: Glaucomys volans; assembly: GCA_020662805.1. NCBI lineage: Eukaryota > Metazoa > Chordata > Mammalia > Rodentia > Sciuridae > Glaucomys > Glaucomys volans. The sequence continues at coordinate 16,519 of JAJEJO010051769.1, forward strand.
CTGTGTTCTTTCAAGCCCTTCCCTCTTTCTTTCCCTACTTGTCTCTCCCCCACAGCCACAGCCCAGGCTGTGCCCAGTCTGTCCAGGTACCTGCCTGGCTCCTCTAGCCATGTGCACTCAGCTAAGGGGCCAGAGTCCCAGAGCCAGCCAGCCCCAGCCCAGCAGGATGTGGGCCGTTGGGCCTCTCAGGAGCCTCCCCGAGCCTCAGCCCCTCAGCCAGTTGCCTGCCTGGGAGGCTGCTGAAGGCTCTGCTCCCCCTTCTCCCACCCCAGGTTTTCTACACCAACTGCAGCTGCGTGAGTGGGAGCAGTCCAGTGCTTGCGGGCTCCTGCGACTCGGCCTGCAGCCACCTGGTGCTGCCCTTCATTGTCCTGGTCAGCCTGGGGGCAGCATTGGCTAGTGTCACCCACACTCCCTCCTTCATGCTCATCCTGAGGTGAAAGCAGGGGCAGGGCGGGGCAGGTGCGTCCAAGAGGCCCTTAGTCACAGCCCGGAAGTTCAGGGGCTGGCCCCAGTTCTATAGAATGTGTGGGTGGGGGGATAGGACTAGGGGTGGGGACACCACACCCAAGGCCCCGTCCTGGCCTCCCCAAGTGAGGCATCACACAGTGAGGAGGAGGTGGACTCCCACTTGACACTGACCGCAGTGGGGGAGCCACAAGGGCTGCACCGAGGAGACCAAACTGCACAAGTGCAGCCCATGACCCTGAGGGCCCCCAAGGCAACAAGCAGGTAGTAAGTGCCCACCATAGATCCAACCCGTGCCCAGTACTGTCTCTTGGTCCAAGATCTTCCTGGCCCTTGTCCTGAGAGTGCCCTCCAGGTCTGACAGATTGTCACCTGAATCCAAAGTCAAGGTCTTGCAGGTAGAGGCTGGAGTGAGGAGACCTCAGAGCAAGATAATTCCAACTCCTCATTCTGCTGGGATTATTTTATTCACCATTTACTTTGTAGAAAATCAGAAAGGATGGAGTCCCTCATAAATATTAGAAGATGCAGGGATCCATGAAGCAGGCTGGGGGCGCTGGCCCCGGTAGCAGGAGAGCAGGGCACAGGAGGTCTCCACACTGCCGCATGGCCCTCATTGTCCCTGTCCCTGCTTGTTAGGGGAGTGAAGAAAGAAGACAAGACTTTGGCTGTGGGGATCCAATTCATGCTCCTGAGAGTTTTGGGTAAAGAGCCTGCTTGGGCCCTTTGGTGGTGGTGATGGGGATCCAGGTGTCCCCTGTGTGACAGACCTGAGGGCACAGGTGCATGGGGCAGCAGACCTGGCCCAGGTGCAAGTAGAAGCCAGACAGTCTGATGGGGGCTTCCTCTGATATGTAGTAAAGGGGTGTCTGGAAGTCCCCCCACAGCCCAGAGCCCTTGAAAGGTTGTGGGGGGCCTGGGGAATGCTGGATCTCCACTGTCTTCTGAACACATCCTCTCCTAGCCTGGATGCCCAGCCCTGTGATCCACGGCAGTGCCATCGATACCACCTGTGTGCACTGGGCCCTGAGCTGTGGGCGGCGAGCTGTCTGTCGCTACTACGACCATGACCTGCTCCGGAACCGGTGAGAATTGTGCCAGGGGAGTGGGAAAGGTGCTGGGAAGACAGAATCCCAGGCAGGACACCAGCAGGGAGTGGAGGTCCTACTAAAGTATCCAGTATGAAGCTCCCCAGTCCTGTGAGCAGGAGGCCGTTCCCTGTTGTATAGATGAGGAAAGAGAGATGATGTAAGTGACCCAAGGTCAGCTGGCTAACAACTGGCAACGCTGGGCCTGGTCCCCAAGTTGTCCGAGCACAGAGTTGACACAGGAACCCAGGGAGAATCAGGAGCAGCCCAAATGAGAGCGATGAGAGCAGGGTTGAGGAGAAAGCCCTGTCTACCTTCACTGGGGCTCAGTCTACTCATCTGTACAATGGTTAGCACAAAGCGACCTGAAGGCACTAAAGCCACTGGTCCAGGGTGGATGTGGGGAGGATCTGCTGGTGAGGCCAAAGGCAGGGAGCTGACCACGTCTGGCTCTGAGGAGAGCGCAGTTCCTGTGGGTTAGGACTGTTGAGGTGGGCGAGTGGGGGCTTCCTAGAGGAGTAAAAGTCAAACTTGGGACTTGGTGAGTTAAACAGGGAGGGGGATCCTGTTTCCCTTGTGGGGTAAGGGCAATCTTAGTTGAGCCTCCTGAGTCCTTAGAGAGGCTCAGAGAGAGGCGGAGTCAGTGCACCTCACATGGCCATCAAGGATAGAGCATGGGGACACCCAGGCTTCTGCCCTTCCCAGGGCTCCCTCTGCAGAGCCTCCCTGCCTCCTCCAGAGAAGGGCCCCAGTGGGAGTCAATGGCCCCCTCTCCCCCAAGCCTCAAGGTCTCCAATGGCACCATGAGTAATGTCTGCTGACTCCACTCTGCCCCCAGCCCGAGGACCTCTGAGCCCTGGACCTGGGGCTCCTAAGTTCAAGGGTCCCTTGTTCTTCCCCCAGGTTCATTGGCCTCCAGTTCTTCTTCAAAACGGGCTCCCTGGTGTGCTTCGCCTTGGTTGTGGCCATCTTGCGGCAGCAGAACAAAGAGGCAGGGACCAAAGCAACCATATGCAGCCCAGGCCTCGAGCAGCGACTGTTGGTGTCAGGGCCAAAGAAGCAGCCAGAGGATTCCAGCGTGTGAGCTGTCCCGGGTCTCACCTGTCCAAGAGTGGTAGTCACAGAGGTGCCTCCTCTGAGTCCTTCGGCCAAGATTGGGTGTCAGGAGCACTGTGTTCCAATTCTAGCTCCTCCACAAAATTGCTGTGTGACTTTGGACAAGCTACTGGCCCTCTTTGGGCCTTTGCTTTTTGGAACCAAGGAGTTATTTGGGGGCTTGCTGTGTTGGTGACTTGTAAAGCAAGAGGGTCTTCCCTGTTCCTTCCCCAGCCAGACAGCTGACTTGGAACCAAGCTTTCCTGGGTGGAAAGACTGCCTATCTCCGGGGCCTTAGGCGAGGGAAGTAGACCACAGTTGACCAGGCTGCCCTCCATGTCAGGCCACAGCCCAGCACCCTGAGTCCCAGGCACCTCTTCTGTCAGGTGGAAATGGGCTTGCCAGCTGCCAGTCTTATTTGGCTCTGACCATCTGTGTGGTCAGGATGGACTCAGGTCTCCCCAACCCCAGGTCACCTTCAAGACATGTCCACTTGGCGCCCCCTGGAGGCCAAGACTGGTACTGGACTCTAGGGGAAGCCCCACTAGGAAGAGGGAGCTGGCCTCACTCAGGGCCGCTCAGCATGGGTTGTGGGGCGGGGGAGCCTTAGCTGATGGGGGAGACTCACTCTCTGGCTCAGGAAGTTCCCTTATCCTCAGGGAGCCACAGTTTAGGAGTGAGGCCTAGCCCTTGCCTTAGGGACCCTGGAATGCAGCAGGAGACACAACCCCACACTTTATAATTTCAAAGATCAAACATATACTCAGATGCACTCACTGGTCTCTCTGCACTGTCAAGATCTCACATTTGACCAGGGGCCACTTCTGTGACTTTTGTGAATAGTATCCTAGTTTCCCCCATTTCCTCCCCAGCAGCTGAGTCTGTATCACTGGGGTTGTGTAATGTCTGATTCAGTGACACACAGGTTGAGGGTAACATCTGGTTCTCTGGGATGCCTGGATCAGTGGGACACTGGGCCTGTCACACTAGGAATAGTAATGCCCAGCTCTGCACAGTGAGCAACCCTGCAGCATACTTGGGTCTGAACTGCTGGATCCTTTGCTTCATCAGGCCTTGTCTGGTTTTCTGGCCAGTCTTATCTGGTCTGGTTATTTCTCAGGAGGAAGAAAGCATCTTCTGTTCTGCTCTCAGCCCCTCTGTTGCCACCACATACCTGACCTGGCAGGGACCTGTTGCTGGGGAGGCAGAGACTCTCTCACCCCTGTGTGTCCAGCCCTGGGCAGGGGGCTGGGAGGTGCTGGACTGGGCACATGTGGCTCATGTCCTCTGAACAGCTCCCAGTGCCAGGGCTCTGGGTCTTTCCCACTTGGAAGGAGAAGAAGGAAGGATAGATGTTCTAATTCCTGCTTTATTCTACTGATTGACTGTAAATGTTTAACAAATATCTGAGCCTGCATTTATCAATGCCAAGAATTTCAAAGTCTCCTCCAACCAGATGAGGCTTTCAGTATGTTTATATTTCTTTTCCTTCCGTCCTGTTGCCCAGGTTTTGCAGAAATAATCTGAAATTATAGATATAGCTTATTATTAAATTTGTTCATGCATAATGTCTCTTTTATTACAAAAATCCCTTCTTAAAAACTACATTAGAGGTTTGCAACAACCACATTATTTCCAGTTATTTAGATTTAAGTTTTACTAGGTTCAGTGTGCACCATTATTTCTGGTATATTGCATCTTTCTCTCTCTTTATATTCTGGTCTAATTTCCGTTTGACTGGGTTACATCCTTTAGTAATGGTTTCAAAAATGATTCCAATAAGGTCATGGGCTGTCCAAGTCCTCACCCATCCAAATTGTCATTTGCATTTTACAGAGGAGGAAACTGGCTCAGAAAGGACAAGTGACTTGCCCAAGACCACACAGAAAACAGAGTGAGCCAGGGTTGGTTCCAGATCTTTGGGAACTGAAGCTAATTTGGGAGACCTCTTTAACAAAGAGAGTACAAAATTATGAAAACAGGTTGAGGATCCCTTCTCCAAAATGCTTTCAGAAGTCTTTCAGGTTTTGGATTGTTCCAATATTTTGGAATATTTGCATATACAGAGTGAGATATCTTAGGAACGGAGCCCTAATGAATTTAAAATTCATTGAACATAAAATTCATTTGTGTTTCATATACATCTTATATACCTAGCCTGTGGGGTGTTTTTTGGTTAGTTGTTTTTGTTTTTGTACCATGAATTGAACCCAGGGCACTTCACCCCTAAGCCATCTCCCCAACTCATTTTATTTTCTATTTTGAGACAGGGTCTCCCTAAGTTGCTGAGGCCTTTGCTAAGTTTCTGGGGTTGGCCTTGAACTTATGATTATCCTGCCTCAAGTTCCAGAGTTGCTGGGATTACAGGCCTGCACCACTGAGCCTAGTCAGCCTGTGTTTTGATGGTAACTCATCATCTAAAGTCAGGTATGGAATTTTCCACTTGTACTACTTACTACATTAGCTCTCAGAAAGCTTTGGATTTTGGAACATTCCAGATTTTGAATTTTTGGATTAGGGGTGCTCAACCTGAACAAAATTAGGTAAGAAAGTGACTATTTACCCAGAATGAGAATAAGAAAAAAACATTCCATCACACAATTTGGAAAAATAGTTACTAACTAACTGTCATGCATACCTCTAAAATACATTTTTCCCCTGATGATTAGAAGAAATTTCCACAGACCAGTTTCTGGTCCATACATTCCAAACCTTTGTCTCTCCTGTTTCTCTTCCTCTTCCATATACCTCCAAGTCACATGGCACAAAACACATTTACATCATGATATGACTTCTGCGTATGACACCTTAATGTCACGTTGCCCAATGAGGCGGACAATTGGTAGGAATATTCTTAGAAGCCATTCTTATGCAGAGATGGCTACGATGGGTTACCTGTGCACAGATGTAACTGTGATCCACGTAAACATATTCCAATGAACCCAAATTTAATCTGCCCTCAACATGACTCCCCCTTGGCCAGATCCCAGAAATGCCAATGGCTACTCACTGAGACACAAGGGAAGTTGGAGTAGAAATAAATTGCAATCTGGATTGTGGTCAAATTATCTTACCTTTGTGAATTTCACAAAAAATATGACAACATGAGCCATTGGTGAGGCACCATCCCTGGACCTGGGGCAAGGCCTTGATATCCCCAAATCATTAGCCTCACAGGGAGTCCAACCCTGGGTTGAACTACAGCTGAAGGAGATGACCCTTGTCCCTGTGCTTGCAGTCTTCCAGACTGGTAAGGGTGAGGAGGCTCAGGAGTCACTGATAGGGGGACATGGGACCAAGATGCCAAGGGGTAGAGCAGAGAAGGGCTGGGGGTCCCCCTAGGGATCAGCCCTCCCCAGTACAGTCTGTGGTCAGTGAAGAGCCATAAGTATTTGCATCTGTGAGCTCACATGCCTCCTCCTGCTCCAGGAGTCGGGGCGTTATGTCTCACTGTAAGATTCTACTACTGGTGGTAAAGTCCAGCAGAGGACAGGACAGGGACATCCTGATGCCTGGCTGTGAGTTCCTTTTACTTGAACATGTATGCAGGGAATGTTCCAAGACAGGCAGATGCACCTCAGGAGCTGGGAGCCAGGAACCATGACTGGCACACCGATGAATGAGGGGAGAGAAGCCAGGCCCCTCACCAAGGCCTGGATAGGTGGAGTTCTTTCCCCTGAACACCCTGCTCTGCTGTTCCCTCTGCCCACATGGCTTTCTCCATCACCATCCCTCTGCTTGTCTCTCCATCCCCACTTCATGAACTCCTACCCAATCTTCCAGGCTCAGTTCAAAGCCACCACCTCCCAGAAGGCATGGGATAGGCAATGAGGGGCAGGTGGCAATCACCTTTGGGATCTGACTAAAGACATAGACACTGCATGAAACTTTTTTTTAAAAAACCCACACATACAAACATAAACACAATTGTGCATGCAATTTCAGAGGTTGAGAGAGACCCTGCAAAGCCATGATCCCAGGTCCAAAACTCTTCATGGAATGCAAAGATGAGAGCTATAAAGACAGTCTGATTTGGGTTCAGACCTTAAGTCTCATGGAGTGACCTGAAACAAATGACAACTCCTCTGCACTCAGTTTTTTCACCTGCAGAGTAAGATCAGGATGTGTGCTCCCACATATTGTGCAAACCAGATAAAACAATGCTCTGGTTCATGGGCAGGGCACCTGATGATCAGGATTGTCAGTTTCCTCCCCTTCCCCTGCACCTAAAAGAATTTAATGAGCACGTGGACCAGGGAGTTGGGGTGGGGTGGGGAGGAGACATGGAGGAGGAACACTCCCTTTGCCCTGCCCTGGCCGCAGCTCTGCTTGTCCCCTAATCTCTCCTCCGCTGTCAGCCAGGGCTCAGTCGTCCCAGTCTTATCTCTCCTCACAGCCAGCTTGGGACAGCTTTTCTCCACTAGATTTACATTTTTATTGATTTTCTTTCTCCCTTCCAGCTCAGTCCCTTCCTTCTGCTTCCCCTTTGGCTATAACATGGGTTTGCCCTCGGAAGCACAAGTCTGAGACTGGCTGAGAAGTGATGATTCAAGGATGGATTCATTCATTCATTCACCTCCCAGCCAACATGCCCTGCATGTCAGCTCTGTGCCTCTCTGCTGGCATTGCTGGGACACAACCATGTATCAGATAGAGTTGGCTCTCAGGAAACTCCTCCTGTAAGCAGACAGCTGATAAGCAGCAACAAAAGCATGGGCAGTTACACAGGAAAGGGAAGAAGAGGAAACCATGGCTCTTCCTGGGTGCAACCAGGAAGCCTTCCTGGAGGAGGTTAGAGCAGGGCTGGCCATAAAGATTCAGCTGGACTTCCCCAGCTGGAGAAGTTGTGGGTGGGAAGCAGAAACAACAGGATGAGCAAAGACAGAGAGTAAGGTGTGTCTGAAATATGGTGGCAAGAGCATGTACTGAGTGAGAAGGAAAATCAGGAGAGAGGAGAGACAGCAGGGACCAAGCCTTGAGTTGCAGCAGAAGGCTTTGGATGCTTTCCTGAGGGCAAGGAGAAGCCCTTGAAGCATTGATTGATGGATTATTCCATTGACCAGTTATTTTAAGCAGGGAGTGACATGACAAAGATTTGTATTTTAGAAAGGCACTGGGTACACCATGGGGGCTTTGAGTGGAAGAGAGAAGCTGGAAGCCAGGAGTTCAGGCAGGAGACTGGAGCAATAATCAAGAAAAGGAGGAGGCTTCGATCCAGGTCAGGAGCAGCATCCTGTAAGTGGGACATCTAAGATGAGTCTGGAAAGCTGAGTAGGAGCGCACCCAATGGAGAAGGTGGGAAGGGTGTCCAGACCAAAGAAACTGCAGAGATAAAGGCTCAACACACAGAAAGCTCCTGGCAGGCTGGGGAAATTTCCACTGGTTCTGTAGGACTGCAACCTGGCCTGAGAGAGAGGGTATGGGGAGGCTGAGGCTGAAGAAGTGGGCTAGGACCCCCAACACCACTCAGTATTCTCCATTCCCTGAACCTGGATGCAGGTGGACAGGAAAAGGTGACTAACCACTTCTACAGAGGTAGATGTGTGGGTGGAGAGCCCTGGTCAGGGCTGCTCCTTCCTCACAGCTAACCTCCCCATGTTCAGAACACATTACGTGGCTCCCTGAAGAGGAAGGCAAAAGAGATTATTCTTCCTGTGGACTATATAAAGAAACTAAGGCCCAGAAAGTGCAGGAACCTGTCCAAAGTCACTCAAGAGCTTAGTTATCCATCCCCCTTTCAAATTCCTATGTTGTTTCCAATAATCCAGGTGTCCCTGAATCACATACAAAATAGATATAGTAGCTGCTAACTAATCTGGCTGGAATGGAAAAAAAGGAGGGGGGACACTCAGAGAAAGAAAGTACTTTCTCATATCCCATTTCTTCAACCTTCATGCTGGAGCTGGGATATTAGAGCTGAGAAAACAGAACCAGGTGCCCTCTGCTTTGAAAACCAAGAGACAGGAGAGCAAATCCCAGCTCTGCCACTTACCAGGTGTGAGATATCACTCCACTGGGCTGAATCTTGTTTTTTCCATTCAGAATGGGGAGAAATAAACTCCAATCAATCAGAATTGTGAGAACTGAGTGTGACAGTGTAGCACTGTGGTAGTCATCTACTGCTGAGTAACAAATTACCCCAAAAGTTAGCAGCTTAAAACAACCAGTATTTATTATCTCACATGATTCCTGAGGGTTAAGAACCCACAAGTGGGTTGACTGGATTGGGGCTGACTCAGAATCGATACTGAGGTTGCTGCCGAGCATCAGTGAGGGCTGTTGTCATCTGAAGGCTTGACTGGGGTTGTAGGATCCTCCTCCCAGCTCACTCTATCCTTTGTTGGCAGTTGACCAAAGACTGCTATTCCTGCTTACGTAGGCCTCTCCATAAGGTCACTCCTCACATGGAAACTAACTTCTCCTAGAATCGATGACCTGATAAAGAGAATATGTGCTACCAAGATGGAAGCCATGGTATCTTCCACCATCTAGTCCTGGATGTGACACACTGTAACATTTGCCATATTCTGTCTGCCACACATGCTAACCCTGGTATTATGTGGGAGGAGAATGCAAAAGCGTGTGAATGCCAGGAGGTGTGGATCACTGGGAGATGACTCCCACAAGGACCCAGAACAATGTCTGATGCCTGGGAGGTCCTTATTCATCAGTAATTACTATTACTCTCACAAAGATCACAGCCTGACTGGGAAAGACAAGATTTGTACATGAAAAGATGAGAAAGTTTGACAAAGCAGAATGCAGCTTGAATTAGGCAATGCTCAGTTGCATGGTAGAAGAGGGTGTGCTGGCCAATGAGAGCAATGGGGAAAGACTTCCTGGCAGAGGTGGAGAGGAGAGGAAGGTGATCCAGAGAGAAGACAGAAGGTGAGTGTGGCAGGCATTGTTGGTTGCCTTCCTGTAGCCTGCTTCCTCTTCCTCCTTGCAGTAGTAAGGTGCCTAGCTACAAGGGTAACCAAACCAGCAAAGAAGTGCCCTCCCCTGTGCCAGCGAGAGGTCTGAGAGTAGACATGTGACTTGTTTGGGCCAATGAGATGTGAGGACTCAGTGGTTGGGAAACCTGTCCTCCTGGGTGAACAGGTGGCTAAGAGAGGAACAGACCCTTTTAGCTACCAGACCCTTCCTTCTGGCTTGGGAGGACAAAGCACTGATGTACATCAGTCTTCTTGTGATCACGAGGGTAATCTTCCCCAAAGCTTAGGACCAGAAACAATCACGTCATCAGAGACATTGTTGAATCACCAGACCAGCCCTGGCACCATCTTCCTCTGGCCTCTTGTTAAGGAAACAAGACTCTTGTACCTGAGGCAGGTTGTCCCTTCCTTGCATCCTAACTGATTCAGTGAACCAAGTATCCCTATTCCCTCTGAGTTCTTTCCTTTTTCTGAAGAAGGTAGAGAGATGTGTAGGCTGGGAAGGACCCTGGGCAGGGAGGCAGAAGTCCTTGGTCTAACCCCAGGTCTGCCTCTGAGTTGTTCTGTGATCTTGAGCAAGTCCCTGCCCCCACTGGGCCTCCAATAATTATAGCTAATATTTATTGACTGCTTGCTGTGTGCCAAGCACTCTGCTGAGAGCTTCCCTTGCATTATTTCGTTTATCCTCACATCAACTCTATGGGGCTGGTATTACTATTCTTCTTATTTTAGGGATAAGGAAACTGAGACCCAGGAGACACGAGGTTACACAGCAAGTCAGTGCTGGACTCTGCATTGCAAATCCAGGCTTGTCTCCCCCACGTTTACGCTCCTACGCATAATGCCATACTGCCTAGAAGTGAAAGGAAGTCTCTAGGCAGGGTGACCTCTAAGGGCCTTCCAGCTCAAATATTCTTTGATTTGCTGTCCCATTTCTAGTTAGATGATCAACAAGCCAGCTTAGCCTAGAGAAGAAAGAAATGAGGGATGTCTTTAGCCATCTGAAAAGCTGTCATGTGAGTGGGAGATTAGACTTGCTCAGGGTAGCTCAGAGGATGTGAACTGGACCAGTGTGGGCACACTATAGGGATAGAGTCAACTTATATAAGGGAAAACCCTCCAGCTGCCATTTGAGCTATGCCCAGATGTAATGACTTCCCCATCATGAAGGTTATGCAAGCCTGTGTTTGATAAATCTTGTCAGAAATCTGGCATTGAGTGGGGATGGAGACGAATGGCTTAAGACTTGTGGTAGGAATTAAATGGGATAATGTGAAAATATTCCCAGCACAGTAATGACACAAATAAAGGGGGTCAATAAACTGTAGGGGTGTTTTTTTTTTTCAATTTGAAATTGAAATTCTTGGACTTTAAGATTCTCTAATATGGATTTTTGGTTCTCTGGCTCTAACCTTCTGCAGATATATAATTTCAAGGCACTGTAATTCTGCCCTGCTAAAATGCTATGGTTTTAATACTTTCTAAGATTGTGTGGTTCAAAAACCTGAGAAGTCTATGATTTTTGTAATTTAATAGTCTCTAGCTTTAACAATTTAAGATTCAATAAAGTGTCTCTCACCAGATCCAGAACATGAGGGAGTTGCCTCAAATGCTGTGTTTTGGTGGCCTGGGCACATAGCAGGCTACTCCCTCTGCCAACTCTATCATCCTCCCTCCATCCCCCACCCCTGTCTCAGCTCTGCACCCTAGCCACTTTCCTCCTAGATCCCCCCCACCCCCCTCTATAGTCTCTCAACTCACCAAGTGGGTGCATTCACTATCTATATGTTTGTGCTCATTCATTAAACAAAAGCCTTTGCTGTACATATTCCAAAGGAGATAGAAGAGAATGAGAATCCTAGGTCATGGTTTTCAAGGGGTCTAAGATATAGGGACCCAGATCTCTTGCTTTTCTTTAAACCCAACTCAAACTCACCTCTATCAGGAAGCCTTCCATGATTGACACTAAATGTCTAATAGCAATAACTTCAACACGAATGTGAAGCTCTTTCTTTGGTTATTGTGCAGACCTGTAATTTATCTGTCTTTCCTGTCTCCCTACTTATAGGAGAGACTTCCCCCTAAACCAAGAGTTATGTCACCTCAGACTGGTTGGGAATTTTCCAAAGGAAGACCATGCCTTCCCTATCAGAATGGAGGCTTCAGGTAGATAGGCCATGGCTCCCTAATATCATTCTTGGGTTAGAGTTAGAGGTTGAATGACGTTCCTCCACCAGATCAATAAATTCCCAAAGGCAAGTTTATGTCTCTGTCATTAAACTGAGGATTGCATAAGAGCAAGCCACGTGTTCCCTAAAGATAGGGAAGTTCCCAAGGTCAAAGACTGTGCCTCCACTCTCAGACTGGGCCAGAAGTCTCCCTGGCAACAAGAAATCTAGGGCTCTCCTCTCTCCATAGATCCCTTCAGTCCCTCCTCAGAACTCTGGTCACAAAAGGGATGCTTTCCGTAACAGAGAGATAAATTTAAAAGGGAAGATTTAGGAAGCACAGTAGAAACTCCAGCCTCTCCCAACATGTCCAGACCCTCTCTTGGTCTATCCTGAGCCCTCTCCTAGAAGCTGCCAACCCTTTGCTGGGAGTGGTCCTCTCCCAGCTCCTCCCAGGAACTCAGAGCAAGTGGAGATGTCAGCACCTTGGACAGCGCCCAACCCATTACAGGACTTGAAGCCAGCGGAAGCTAAGCTCTCCAACTGCCTCAGCCTCTGGGTGATGGATTTCCTCATTTCTCAATTTGATTAAAGCCCAGTAGATAACCAGAGCGCCTTGTTCTTTTCTCTTCTCCCTTCCTGATGAACATAATTAACTCCGTTAGGCTGGGAATACTTGCCCTTAAATACTGCCTGCCCAGCCCCCACCCAGGCATGAATCAGTAACACACAGCCAGAACACTTGGAAAACTCACGTTTCTTCCTGGGGGATGGAGGTGGAAGAGAAAGCTTTCCTTGAGATACATAGAGGTTGTGAGTGGAGACTGAACGTGGTAGCTGGGTAAAGAAACCCCTAAATTGGAATTCAGATTTGGAGTATAGTGCATTGCCATTAATTTAGATATGATCTAGAACAAGTTACATGTGCTTTCTTTCTGAGCCTGTTTTCCCATTTGCAAGATGAGGATGTTGAACTCGACAACTTCAAGTGCTGAGTTCAGTGCTAGATTCTATTGGGGGGGGGGGCACAGTTAAACCAGGGAGGAGAAGGGACTTGCTCAAGGTCAAATAGCAAGCTCATGGCAAAGCTGGGCTTGAGTTCAGGGCTTCCAGCTTCTCTCCTAGTGCTATTTACCCTGCACAGAACTTACTCCTCCACCCACATCACAGACTTTCTTGCCTGGGGCAGAGACTTAGGAAGTTGAAGACAGGTGAAATTATATTAATTGGTGACAACAAAAGAAATTAACATTTAATATATTTGGAAATAAATGCTGATATCTTAGAACAGTGAGCATAAGCATAAACAATTACGATTGGAGGGGAAGGACCACCTGATAGACACAGAGATTCAACTTCAAACTCAGATAAGCCCAGAAATGGGCTTGCCCAAGGCCATCCAGCAAGGCGACTGTAGAATACTCTTAAAAATAGTGAATTCTTATCTTACTCAAGTATTAGGGTGCCTGTCAGAAAAGAGAAGGATAACATCAATCAGCAAGAATGTATTCGGTTTCTGTTGTGTGCTCAGCTCTCTGACAGGCACCTTGTCAGGGATATGAAGAGTAAGTCATGAACTCTGTTCTTAAGGTGCCACGTCTTTGATGGGCTGCTTCTACTCGGAATCCCTTCCAATGCACCCATGTATCCAAATACTGCTGTTCAACCAAGACCCACACTAAATGTCTCTCCTGCCAGGAAAGCATCCATACCACGTCTTCCTCCTCTGAATCTCAAATGTTTTCTTTGTTTCTATTCTATGGTATTTAGCACCATTTGTTTTATCTGCCGCTATACTCTTCTGTAAGGATAGTGTGTGTGTGTGTGTGTGTGTGTGTGTGTATGAGAATGCATTTTATTCAGCTTCAAATTCCTCAGAATATTCAATACAAAATTTCTAAGAGGATCTCATTAAGTAGCGGATGGATAACTGGATGGATGATGAATACTTGATGCATATGTGACTGGGATAAAGAGAAGATGGAGGGATAAATGTGGATAGAAGAGTGGGTTTATAGATGGATTGATGGGTGACTGGATGGACAGATAAAGTGCATGACTGGATAGGAGGTCATAAAGTGAAAGAAAAATAAGTGGATTGGTAGATGGATAGTTTGGTGGACAAGTGACTGAACGTATCAGTGAATCTTTGGACAGATGATTAGAATGGTGTGTAGTGGATAGTAGGGACAGTAAATGGATGGATTGATGGATAGTTGGACAGTTGCATGGATGAATGAGTCAATAGACAATTGTGTGGTTGTATGGGGAGAAAAATGTCAATGTAGGTCAAGAGAGGAAATACAGAGGGGAGAACACGGAAATGTTCCTCAAGTCACCAATGTCTTTTTAAAGGAGACTTACCATTATTAGTGCAGAAAAATATGAACATGGGGTTTTGCTGACTCTGCACTTAAGTTTAATCAAAAGTGTTAAGTGCTAAGGCCCCATCAAAATCTCAGACAATTTCAGGCTCTGTCAATGAAAATTCAGTAACATGATGAAAAAAAACTGATGGTCTTGCTCTAACCTGAGCTCTTCACACTGCTTTGGAGTCTGATCTGCTCTCTGAATCTAGAGAGATGATGCTATCCATAGCTTATCCACATAGGAGGAACAATAGGGAGTGATTTAGAAAGTCTGCCACATGGGGAACTATGGAAGAACCAGGAGTGCTCACCCTGGAGAAGCACAAACTCAGGGGTGATGATCATTGTGTCCCTGGATCTGGCTGGCATGCCTTGAGGTCTCAGAGGCAGAGCTGATACCCAGAGGAATCCACAAGACTGGAGCCTCAGGCCCACATGAGACAGGGCATTCTCCCAGGTGGAGCTATCACCCAAGGAAAGGCAAGCTTAGGGGAGCAAGCTCCCTACTTCTGAGGGCACAAAAGTAGGGCCTGGCATCTTCCTTCAAGGAAGATGCAAAGTGGACACTTTCTTCCTGTGGAAAGTCAAATAAAGTCTCTGCCTACCCCAAAATTGAATCCTCTATTCATCTCTTCATTTCTCAACAAATTAGGTTCATCTGTGTCCTGTACTCAGACTGGAATGCAGGGAAATTCTGTCCAGAGCCGGGGGTTTGGGGGATCTGAGAGATAGATAGGGTCTTATGGGACACTCAACTTTCTCTACACATAGGACTGGGGCTGGAGGAATGAGGAGTTGCTGGAAATGTCCTTTCATATACCCAAATGACTCGGGGTGGGGGGGTGTGGAGAATCAGGGCTGTTCAGAGCCAATCCCTGACCCAGATTCCCTGTAATTAATGCATCTACGTCACTGATGTGCTGGCTCTTGATCAACGCCATCTCCTCAACCCCGGCCTAGCTCTCTGGTATGAGAAGATTAAATCAATTAGGAGGAGGAGGAGATCTGGCTGGCGCTGGTTGGGGACAGAGGATAATTCACTTACATAACAGGGGATTGAGGTTTGGATTCCACCCTCGAGTAAAGGGGTGGATCTTAGACCCCCTCGCCCTTGCAAGGGAACTCCCAGGGCTGAGAGCAAATGCAGAGGGAGAAAAGGAGTGAAGGGAAGAGGAAGCAGTGACCCCAGACCCATCTTCTACCTTCCTGCTGACATCTAATCCCCTATTCTCTTGACTGGAAGAAAGCCAAATTGAAAAATTACTATCCTGTCTCCAAATGAGGGTGCCCCAGCCACCATACTTCAACAAAACCAATCTAGCCACACCTTTCTTCTTAGCCTGGCATTCAAAGCCCTGTAAACTCTCCAGCTGCCTCTTCTGCCACCAAGGGGTGGGGGCAGACAGAGAGGAAGCCATCTTGTCCTGGTACCCTCTGTGCCAGGAGGTACAGAGAGAAACAGACACAGTTCCTTCAGGAGTGCTGGCTGTGCCAAATGGTACAGCAGAGTCCTGTGTGGACAGGGCATGGAGTGGGCACAAGTGAGGGGCCCAGGGCCAGCTCCAGAAGGCTTCCCAGAGGAAGCAGTGCTGGCACTCACTGAGTTGTAAAGGAAGGATGGATTAGTGGGGGTTCATCGGGCTGACCTGGCTGTGGAGGGCTTTGGATGGAGGGAACAGCATGTTCAAAGACATGGCAGTGAGACAGCTTGGCATACATTCAGAGAACTATGAGCGGTTCTTGTGGACAGAGCCTAGAGGGTGAGCAGGGATGGGGGAGATGAGGCAGGAGAGGTAACCACGTCCAGGTCTCACTTTGATGGCATGCCAAGAAAGGCCTGAGGCAAGGATCTCAGAGTCTCTGATCAATCCACATTCCCCGAGCACTGACAGCATGCCAGGCCCTCTGATGGAACTGCTGGAGGGAAATAGGGGAACAGAGGTGAACCCAATTCAGGCTGGGTCCTAGGAGTTCTAGAAGGAGGCACAAATAGTATCCCTTACCAAACTGGTTAGGCCTGAGATACCCAGACAAGCAGTCATGTTCAAAGGAGAGCAGACCTCCTGGAACCTGCTCCTGACACCTCCTGAAGACCTATTTGGGGTAAGTAAGGGCCTTGCAAACAAACACAGATGAGAGGGAATGACAGGGTGGACTGGTATCCTGGGGATGGGGGCCATGTGAGGATGGAGAAGTATGCAGGGGAGAACTCACCAGGACGCACTGGATACTAAGGAAAAGAGAGCCAGGGAAGGGTCTTGGATGATCCTTAGGATTTTTATCTTGGACCAGGCCATTGTTCTCTAGGAAACATGAGAGCACAGAGGTCAGAGGGTATGGAGATGAGTTGTGTTTCCTGCTGCTCAGATCACAGGATTTATCAGCTGGAGGCCGGGAACCCACACCACGCCTGCAGGAGCTTCACCAGGAAGAAGCCCTTCTTCATTTCTTTCTCTGCTTCACTCTTTCCTCCAGCAGCTCCTCCCCTTTCCAGTCTGAGCTTAGAGGCATTGATCTGAGGGTCACCCTGTTCTTTGTTCAAAAGGCCAGGGCTGAGCACAGCACACCCAGAACTTTTCTTCATGAGAACTTGGGCTGGCAATTGAAGCTAGTGTTTTCGTGTGGTCGAAAAGATTTAAGAATCTTTTCTTAACCTTGGTGATTACAAGCACAGAAACTGACATAGGCTAAACAAAACAGAAAAAAACTAACTGGCAGTTCCACCAGGGAGTTCAGAAGGGATGAGAACATGGGAGAACTAATGAGTGGGCAGCTGGATTCCCAGCCAGGTTCACACCACGGGAACAGCTGACCCCACTGCCTTGGCCTCTGAACATCACTCAGATGCATCCCCTGAGAGCTGCATGACCCATGCGCACATGAATTCTAAAGAAGCCTCCCCCATCTCAATAATTCTCAAATCAAATCCTGAGCCAGACACCCATTTGACCAAATTGCCAAGGGGTAGAAGCAGGAGGGAATCTGGCCACCTTGACTTTGAAGTGGATGGTAGGGTCCTAGATTCCATAAGAACTTGCCTAGTGGGAGACGCACTTAATATACAAAGCAAGAAAACAGTCCTATTCAGGAAAAAATGTGAAAAAATGTCCACTACATTTTTATTAAGGTCCTACCAGGTGCTGGGTGCAGTGCCAGGAGTTTTATATACACAAATTTTCAAGGCAACTCTGTAGGGTTGATCCCATTTTACAGCTGAGGAAACTGAGGCTTAGTAGAGGTGAGATAACCTTCCCAAAGTCGCCTAGTTGGTAAGTGATGGAGTCAGGATTTGAACACAGGTGGACTTTTATTGTTGTTAATAAACATATTATGCCTCCTCCCAGATTGTAAACACAAAGCAATACCTGCCATGTTACAATGAAAAAGGGTGTGACTTAGAAAGGATTGGAAGTAAATATTCCAATATCCACCCACAGTGGTTGATGGGATAATGGGATCAGGAGCAATCTTTTTCCTGCTTTTTAATGTTTTCTTTACTTTTTTAAAAAAAGCACACTTTAGCTTAATAATCAAAAGAGAAAATAAAGTAAAAACAGTTTTAAAGATTTTAGTAAGCCGGGCGTGGTGGTGCATGCCTGTAATCCAAGCGACTTGGGAGGCTGAGTCAGGAGGATCGCGAGTTCAAAGCCAGCCTCAGCAACTTAACGAGGCACTAAACAACTCAGTGAGACCGTCTCTGAACAAAATACAAAATAGTACTGGGGATGTGGTTCAGTGGCCAAGTGTCCCTGAGTTCAATCCCTGGTTCAAAAAAAAAAAAAAGATTTTAGTAGTGTTCACATAATTATGGAGGAAAAAAAGACTGGAGGGAAATTCTTCAAACAAGCATGTTTATATTTCTTTCAGCTTCTATTTCTTTTTCAGATTGTCTATAGTGAACACACACTCTGGGAAAACAAGTAAAATAAATTTTATTTTAAAACCAGGCAAAGCGATTGCCGTGGTACTGATGTGTCTTGTCCTTCCAAGTTCTCGTGGACAGAGCCTGTAGTGATCTGGAAGCAGGGGCAGTTTTCTGGGCTGCCTGGCGGTTCACACCGCATTTGCCATCAGGGCTGGTGTGGCGCCTGCAGGCCAGGAACCATGGTTATCTCAGGCTGAACGCTGAGCCAGGGTGGGACCAGCCCAGTACTCCCATCTCTTGTAACAAATGTGCATTTTATCAGGCCCTTCCGCACCACACCATGAGGACTCCAACTCTGGGTGGCTGGATTCCTCCTCTCTGCTGGTTTTATCCTTCATTTCCCAGGCTTCGGGTTCACTGTCCCCTCTGCGAGTGGGGTGAGGTTGCTCAGTTGGGAACCGTGGTTCCCTGGAGGCCCTCGCGCATACCTCGTCTGAGCTGTGAACCCCAGGTGCCCTTCCCTCCCACAATGTTGCTGAGCACCTTGCCTGGACAGTGGATTGGAGTTTAGGCCTACCCTGTCCCAGTCTGGTAGGACGGCCAGTCCTGCATCCTTGGGGGACTGAGGTTAGTATGGGAACTTGTCCTGTCTTACTTAGCTAAGGTCATTCCAATTAGGTGAAAGAAGCAGTCAGTTTTCCAGAGCTCTCAGTATGGTAGGGACTTGGAACCCAAGAGAGTGGGCTGATGTATATAGGAAAAAATCAATCTCAACCTCAACTCCTGAACCCTCTTCTCCAACTCCTAGGCCTCCATACTCCCTTTCCAGGCTGGACAGAGCCTCTGTCATGGCCTCCCCTGGCCTCCATGGTTCTCTGCCCACCTCCTCCTTCCTCCCCCTCCCAAGTGCAAGGAGGTTTCTTTGTATCCTGTGCATCTTCTGCAAGTTGCTCCCCTTCTGTGTTCCTGGGCAAAGCCAGGGGACTGGGATAATCTCAAAGCCCTTCCAGCCCAGCGTGGCATTCTTTGTCCTTCGCCCCTTCCCAGACTCCTCCCCTCTCCCTAACAGCATCTTTACCTATCTGCTCCCTCTCCTCCTCTTTCCAGGTACATTGCCTTCCTGTGGGCTCCTAGGATCTCCAGGCTTGGACACTTTGGCTCCTGTCGCCAAGCAGTGAGAAACAGTTGGGAACTGAAGGAGGAGTGGCTGCTGGGGAGGAGGAGGGCCCAGGCCAAGGCTGAGGTCGAGGAGGCTGGGCAGGGCAGCCAGCCAGCCTAGCAGCCCAAGCCAGCGCCACCTCAGCAGCTTCTGCTAAACTCTAGCAAGGCATCTACGCTTGGTGGCAGCCCCAGGACCAGAGAGGCTCGTAGCGGGGAGGGGATATCTTGCTGAGGTCAGCATGGCCTCCAGAAACCTCTGTGGAGGAGGAAGCCACAGAGAGCCTGGGCACCAATCCTAGACTTAGGGATGGATGGTGGAAACGCTACCTGCTCCCTAGGAGAGGTGACTCAGGTCCTGGAGAACTAAAATCCAGGGTTGAGAGGTCCCGAGGGGACACCTGCTGGTATAGGAATCTCCTCTACTCCCCCATGGGCTATAGAGCCCGTGGTCAAAGGCCTTCAGGGGCAGGAAGCTCATTCCCTTCTATGGTGGCCTTCTCTGCTGATAGTCTATGCACCAGTTGCCAAACTGCCCTAAGTCCTCCTCTGTGCCAGGGCCTGTGCTGTGTTCTGGAGACACAAGGGCAAATACAACCCTTGCCCCCAAGGAACCTGCCACCCAAGGGAGCCAGCAGACACATGGAAATGGAGAAGTTCTGGGAGCCAGAAGTGGCCTGGACCAGCCTCAGGGTGGGGTGGGGTCAGGGGCAGCTTCCCAGAGCGGATGATAGACTGAGGGAGGCCCTGGATAAACAGGCACAGTGGTTCCATGGCTCCAATTACTAAATGCCTATGACTCCCAGCTTTGTATTCTCAGCCCCAAGTCGGGGCTGAACTCTAGACTTAAATATCCAACTTAAATATCCATCCAGCATGTCCACTACAATGTCACAATGTTTCTAACTCATCAGGACCAAGCTGTGTTCACAGTGTCTGCCCATCCTACACTGGCCTTCCCTCACTCAGTGAAAGTACTGCCATCCACAGGCCACCTAGGGCCCAGCCCCCCAACACCCCAAATCCAGTCTGTCACCAGGCCTGAGTGCTTCAACCTGCTCCCCACCTCCATGCCACCCCCTGCCCAAGTGCCATCGCCTTCCACCTGTACTCCTCCAAGCTTCTCCTTGTCTTCTCACACTCGGGCCTTTCAATCATGCTGTGAGAGCAGTATTTCCAAAATAATGTCACCTCTCTCCTTAAAGCCTTCACCAACTTCTCCTTGCCTTTGGAATAAAGATTAAAATCTTTACCAAGGCCTGCAAGACCCAACGTGGCCTGGCCTTTGCTGACCAAGCCAGGTGTATCTTAACAACCCCTCCCCAACCTGGCCTCGTCCCCACCTTAGAAACCTTTGTACATGCTATTCACCTTGTCTCCTCTGTGGGCACAAAGACTCGGGCTGCCCTCTTTCCTCTTCCAAATGACTCCCAGGACATCTGTTCCTTACATGTTCCCTACCCCTGAACACCAGTCTCCTTCCACTTGAAGGAACAGCTGCAGACACAGCAGAGGATGGCAGAGTAACATTGTGTTTGGAGGCCAAGTTCCTGGAACCACCAGCCTTCCCAGAGGCACATCCCTCATTGACTTGCAGGGGCCTTCCAGGACTCCCACTCACCTCCTGCCTCTTTTCCCATCTCCAGGCTGGGTGCCAGAAGTCGAGGGTTGGCCATCCTTCTTCTCTTAGCACTGCCCCTTTCTGGGGCCTTGTAATGGAGCCTCAGAGGCCCTTACCATTGAGTGGCAGAGGTGAGGTGCCGAGGCCAGACAAGCCAGCCAGCCTCAGACTCAGGTCAGGCACCTCCTCCTCTGCAGCTTTCTGGGACTCCCTACAGCCCAAGCCCTGGGTTTCTCTGGGGTCTCTCAGGGCCCTTCTCTATGCCCAGCATGTCACATTCACCTGTTGTAGAGTGACTTTCTCTTCTCCCAGGCCAGAAGCTCAACCTGCTCAGGGGCTGTGAGTTTTCACCTCTGTACCCTGAGGCTGGCTCAAGGATGGTCCCAGAAGAGAGATTCTGGAAAGGCTCTGCATACAAATTCAGGACTGATATCACTTAAATGTGTTCTTATTTTCTTTTCACATAAACTGTTATTAAGCTCTGATTTCTTTGTCCTGAGTCTGACTAACCTGGGTCTGTAACTAAGCTTCATCTCTTTCTTTCTCTGTGGCGTAGAGCAAGAGCTTAGTTTTTCTGGTATTTAGTTTCTTCTCCTATAAAATCCTCCTCTTAGGGTTTTTGAAATTAAGTTTTTTGTTGCTGTTTTTGGTACTGGGGATTGAACTCAGGGGCACTCCACCACTGAGCCACATCCCCAGCCCTATTTTGTATTTTATTTAGAGACAGGGTCTCACTGAGTTGCTTATAGCCTTGCTAAGATAGTGAGGCTGGCTTTGAACTCATGATCCTCCTGCCTCAGCCTCCCAAGCTGCTGGGATTACAGGCTTGCACCACCATGCCTGGCTAAGTAAGATATCTTCAGTGCAGCATGCTGGATGTGCTCAGTAGTTCCTTTTCCTCTCCCTACACCAACCTCTGAGCCCTGATTGGAAGTTGGAATTTACCTCCCTGAAGTTGAACCTATGGTCCTCACTTATGGATCCAACCAATCCAGCTCAGTTTGAAACCCAATCCTGCCTCTTCCATAACCACTGTGCCACCTACAGATCTGATAATCACCTTTTATTTGACCTCATCTAAGTCCTTCAAGAATATATCAGTTTGGGTATAGCAGCATGGGGGCCTGGGCCCCAAGCAGGACACACTGGTCTTTGCTCCAAGCTGATATTTTTTCCCCAACCCATTCTCCTCCACCTACTGTCCAACCAGTTAGGGATTCTCCTAGTGCATACAGCTGGATCCTGCCCCTCACTTTCCATTCCCAGTGCCAGTTTTTTTTTGTTTTGTTTTTTGTTTTTTTATACCAGGGATTAAACCCAAGGGTACTTAACCACGGAGCAACATCCCCAGCCCTTTTTTGTACTTTATTTTGAAACAGAGTCTCTCCGAGTTGCTTAGGGCCTTGCTAAGTTGCTGAGACTGGCTTCGAACTGGTGGTCCTCTTACCTCAGCCTCTCAGCTGCTGGAATTACAGGCATGCACCAGGGTGCCTCGCCCCACTGCCTTTTTTAAATTAAGTTTCGCAAGGTTTCAAGAGCCCTTGGGTCCTCCCAAAGCAGCAGAGAGGAGAGATTAGCCTGATTCTTTTAAGTAAGCCTATACTGGGCCCTGGTGATCACTACCTTTTCTGTCTTTATTTTTAATGACATAAATCATTAATTTTCTGCTGCTTTTGTTAATGCTGTTAAAATCGAAGAATTTTCAGTGATCTGTGAGGAATCTCACTTAAAAAGGATTAAGTTGACATAGGCTACTTGCCTTCAACAGCTGGCTGTTGGCTGAAATAGTTTAAAATACTTAAGCGAATGCCTCCTCTACCATTGGAAATTTGCTTTCTAAATGAATGAAGGCTTTATACAGGAAAGTGAATGTCCCTCCGGCTCTCTAGACTCACTGTGAGTGTGGAAAGGTGAAAATCAAATAATTGCTAGCTTGTAATATGAGTCAGGCTCTTTAAAACTATAACAATTTTGTAGCTTAATTAAAAAAAATCTTAGCTGTATATTTTAGGACCTAGAAAATAAGCTTGGCCAACCATAATTTTCAGTTTTGGAAGATTACTGAGAACACAAAAAGTCAGTACAAGAGGATATATAATGAAATCCAGCAGGAATAATTTGTAATTAGAAAACCCCATGTGACACTTTAGCCAAGGATAATGGTCATCCATCTTTAAAACACATGTGTCCCATGCTGGGCACTGATGAGCCTAATCAGACACACTTCACTAACATTTTTCACTATACCAAAGTCTCCTAATTGCTGGTGGGTGCAGACAGCCAAGCTTCTTGCTGCTTCTCTCAGGAGATCATAATGATTAAGAGCAGGCCTGGAGCCAAAGAGCCAGAGGTGGAATCCCAGTCCTGCTCCACTCAACTGTGACCTTAGGCAAGTTTCTCTGTGCCTCGGTTTCTTCATCTTTCAACTCAAGGTTGAGCAGCATCACCTTTCAAGGTGGTGGTTCTGAATCAGCCCTATGTGATGTCTGTCCAATCCACAATGGATCTCTCATACTCCCCAGCTGTGACTCTCCAGTCACAGGCAGGGACAAAGAAGAGTCATCTTCCCTTTTTCTTTACCTCTTTGTTAGGGATATTTAGCCCTGCCCAAAGATTCAGCTTATGAGGAGAGGCATGGTGCCCAGAGTTGCCTCTGCTGCCCAGTGACCACCCTCCAACTAGGACTGACAGCTTAGCTCTGACCAGCTGGCCCACTGATGATCTGCCCAGCTCCAATAGGGGTGTCTTGACTCCAGCAAGGGTTAAAGGTTCTTCATTTTGTTTTCTGCTTCAGTTTAACCATCTGGGGAGGTGGGGGTTGGTAAAGATGAGAGAAGAACTGCACTGTTCCTGCCCTTCTTCCTCCTCTGCACCCTAGGAAGAACAACATTGTGGCTGGGCGCAAGGTTGTTCGATCAAGTGCTTCCTTGGGCTCCAGGAAAGCTCCCCCAGGGGTCCCCTGCACGGCACCCCATGGGATGGGAGTGATCCTTCCTCTGTACCACCTCTACCATCCCTCCATCTCCCTCTTCTTCTGTCCTTTCCTGGCTCAGTTTCTCCTGTCTGTCAAGTTCAACAGCTCTTCTCAGCACTTGCCACAAGCCCTGCCCTCCCTGGGCTGAGCACTAGGGAGTGGGACAGGGCTGGGGAGGGGGGCAGAGGATACAGGGATGATGCAGGCCAGTGCTCTGCTCTCCAGGGGCTCATTTTAAAGCACCCAAAACAGCCCCTTTAATCCTGTGGTCTTGGGCCAATGACTTTAACTGAGTGTCCACCTCTGTATTTAAAAATTAGGACCAAGGAGCCTACATTTCAGGCATTATGAAAATTAAATGCAATCATGTGTGTGAAGCTCTCCATTCAGTTCCCGGAACACAGTGGATGCTTAGTCGAGTCTGCCTGCCTCCCCTCCCCACTCCTCCCTCTCTTCCCTTCAGCCAGCTGCTTCTTCCAGAGAAGGCCAGGACAGAGTCTATGAGCAGACTTGGAGCCCTTCCCCCAGTTGGGGGCAAATAAGCTCATGTCAGATGGTTGCGGGGGGGGGGGGGGGGGGGGCAAGACCTGCATTAGGCAGCATGGGGGCAAGAAGCAGGCATGCTCTGCTGGCCAGGTGCTTTCTTTCTAAAGTAGACTCAGTCCTCTGACCTCCTTTCTCTCTCTCTCTCTCTCTCTCTCTCTCTCTCTCTCTCTCTCTCTCTCAATCTCTGGCTAATTAGTGCCAATTGTGGGCTCCTTTTTAGCCTTTCCTTTTCTGAACATCCAACTGGCTTCTTTTTTTCTTTCCCAGGGAGGGCTGGGGATACAATGGCCAACAACCAGACCTTGTGCCAAGGTGGGGTGAGAGCTCACTTATCCTGACTGTATCATGGGGATCACTGAGGCAGAGTCTGGGGTTACCCCAACAGGGAACTTCTTGCCTACTCAGTCAGCTGTCCATCTATTGTCCTGAGGTTCCTGTCCTAGATCTGAGTATTTGTGAGGCAGTAAGAATCAATGTTCCGACCAGATTTTGAGGTCTTCCTGCCCAACCACAGCCTTCTGTGGTGTGATGAGCTCATAGAGATCCCCAAGGACACCAAACTCCATGGAGGGGTGGGGAGCTATCCCAGACCCAAGCTGGAGCTGAATGCAGTACCATTTGGGGGATGGGACCTCGAATCATATACACTGAGGGGAATTAGCAGTACAGCATCCTTGCAAAATGGGTAACATGAGGCTGGGGAGAAAGAAAAATCTCTGGGGTAGCAGGAACCTGGAAGTAGGTGATCTGCCTGCAAAGAGTAGGCTCTCTGGAAGATTCATCATGAGCTGGGGGCTCCATCATGCCAGGGCCAAGGTTAGGAGAAAGAGGGACTGAGACCCAAGGTGGGACCCAAACACCTTCAATCACTAGGAAAGGACTGAATCTGAGATGCAAGGAAGCTGCTGCCTCTGGCAGAGGGAGGGCTGTGGTGGCTGGAGCTGGGCAGAGCTACCACTTACACAGAACGGGAAGGGTAGCAGGTCAGGGTGGTGGCACACAGAAGCTCTGCATAGAAACAAAGGAAGAAAGAAACCAAGGAGACCAGAGGGGGCACCAGGAAGGCTTCCTGGAAGAGAGTGTTGCTACAAAGGTCAGGAGATCTGGTGTCAAAGGTTTGGGAAGCCAACTGGAGAGTGATGGCTGATGATCTTGAGCCCCAGGGCTCTGCACTTCTGGCAGGTGATGGGGAGTGATGCTGAACTACTCAGCGCCAAGGTGTCCTCCATGCACCACCTCCAGCGAGCAGGAGGCTGCCACATGTTCTCATCACGCCTCCTCACCTGGAGCCAGGGCTGCTGCCTGCTGGCCCCTCTGCTAATGGCTTCCAGGTGTGTCCTTGGGCCCCTGTAGGTAGACTTCCTGGAGGACACACCTCCCCCTATCCAAGCCCCACCACTTGGTCACCTTCAGCTACAGAGCATGATGCAGGCCATGGTGTCCCAGTGCAGTGTCACTCCTTATAAGGGGCATCAAAAGTCAGACTGGCTCCCTCTCTAATTGACTACTGACATGATTCCCCAATCTCTACCATTTCTGGCTTCACCTGTGGGGTCCCAGGTGCTCACATGTAAGCTATCCTCTGGAATAAGAGGTCCTCTTTGGGGAAAGAAATTATTGTGGGCATCTGTGAGAAACAAGTGTGCCTGTGCCTGTGGGTGTGTAGCTGTGCTCTGCTTCTATCTACATATCTGTAATTCTGTCTGTGTGTCTGTCTTTGTGATGATTTGTCTCTATGGCTGAAGTTACGCATCCATGTGTTTCTCTGTGTATATCACAGCAACCCTTTCCTTGACTATAACAACAAATTTCATCAGTGTTTATTGTCTAATAAATGGAAGTCCAATAATACCCTTCCTGTTTCACCTCCCAAAGGCCTAAAGTTTCCATTCCAGAGTTATTTCCAGCCAAAATGGGGAGAATTTGATTCATGCTCTGCTGGGAATAGCTTATATTCAAGAAGGGAGGAGGGTCAGAGCTGGTGAATCTCAAAGCACCTGGGGCGCCAGAAATCATACCCAAGTGGCTTGGAGCAAGCTCCAAGGCTCAACACACTTTGGGTCATCAGGTCCAAGTCCCAGTATTGCCCTCATCCAGGATGTTTAAGTGAGCATGTGCTCCTCAATCTGAAGTCATGTTGGCCACAGGATTTATCATCACCATGTTCACCAATATCTCTTTCTTCATCACCATCACTACTATGATCACACCCACAAACATCATCACCCCCCACCATCACCACCACCACCACCACCACCATTACCATCACTGTAACTATCAACACTGTAACTATTATACAACAATAACTAGCACCATCAACACCACTGTTCCACTATCAGAGACTTGTGGCTGCTTTTCAATAGCTATTTTCTTTCTTTCACAGTTAGAAGGCCCCCAACTTTCTGCTGGGAACATTCCCTCTTATTTCCCAGATATTTTGAAGACAATTAGGTGTTCCATCCAAGTGAAAGTGTGGAACAAAATTATGATAAGTGCCCATAAAGGAACAGGAGGGAGACTTTATCCTTTTCCTCCATTTGCTATCTGATGTGGTGGCTGGTGCTCTAGCAGCCATTGAACCACAAGAATAAGAACTACACCCTCAGGAAGGCAGATTGGGAGAGTGAAATGAATGTGAGTTCCTTGTGACTGTGGAAAGACCATTCAGACTGTGAACTACTAGGTTTACTATGAGAGAAAAAATATGAACTTCTGTATCATTTAAGAGACTGCTATTTTGGACATTTGGAACCTAATCTTAATTATACATAACCATCCCCACCTTGATAATTTTGCTTCAAATAGTATAGTCCAGTGATCTAACTGGGGGATGATGTTACGGGGGTACTAGAATGTGAGTAGGATCCCTACTGTGGAAGGAGTGACTACACAGGCAGTGGCAAGCTGTTTAAAGATGTTCAGCACCATAGACAGAGCAAATAGCCAGGACCTCGGACAGCGCCAGCAGGATGAAGTGATAACGGTTCTGTGGTGGTGGTTATGCTTTCCTCCAGAAACCAGGATATGTTGCCACCAAGTCCACCTTTAGCTCCTGGGGCCAGAGCAAGCAGATCAACATGGGAAGTCTTCCTAGATTAGAAGGAAAGGATTGAGAAGCTGTTGGGTGGAACAAGAAGACTGTGACAGAATGGACAGAAAACTGAATATGAGACTTCCGTGAGTTGGGGAGGACTCAGTGTTAAAAGAGGATTGGAGGCCAGGTGTGGTGGTGCACGCCTGTAATCCCAGCACTTGGGAGGCTGAGGCAGTAGGATCGCAAGTTCAAAGCCAGTCTCAGCAACTTAGCGAGGCCCTAAGCAACTCAGTGAGACCCTGTCTCTAAAGAAAATACGAAATAGGACTGGGGATGTGGCTCAGTGGTGGAGTGCCCCTGGGTTCAATCCCCAGGACCAAAAAAAAAAAAAAAAAAAGAATTGGAGGGTCCATTGGTCTGTGAATGAAAAAAGAGGGTAGCACTGGATGGCAGTTAAAAAGGGTGAGTTTTCAGGACTTTTCCTCAGATTCATCTATGGCTCCAGTTTGGGGTCCTAGGATTCTATGATGCTGTAATTTGGGGGAGCATATGGAATCTGTGACTAAGATTCTACAGTTATAACTCAAAGGTTCTGCATCAGTTATCTACTGCTGTGTAACAAATCACCTCAAGGCTTAGTAGCTTGAAACAATGAACATTTTTTTTTAATCCACAATTCTGAGTCAGCAATTTGGGCTTGAGTCTGCTGTGTGGTCTCACCTTGGGTCACAGAGGCAGCTGAAGTCAGGTAGAAGATTATCTGGGAGCAGGTTGGTCTAGGGAATTTCAGCAGGATGGCTCATTTCCAGTCTCATCCTCTAAGAGGCTCACTTGTGTTGCTACAAGTGGCAATTTTGGGAAAACGAGAGGGAAGTCCCAGGCCATAAGCACTTGTTAATCTTCTGCTTGCATTGCATTTGCTGATGTCTCATTAGCCAAAGGCAGTCATGTGGCCATGCTAAAGTTAGAGCAGGAAGGTATCACATAAAAGTGGATAGAGAGAGGCAGGACTCATTTGGGAACAGAGATGGCACAACCTACCACAGGTTCTACAAGCATTGCCAACCCCCATTCATATTGCCAACATCATAAGAGTCCAGTTTTGATTCGATGAGACCATGGTTCTATGGCTCTCCAAGTCTGCCCTTAGAATTCAATGCCTTGATTCCAAGACCCTGTACTTCTAGAAATGGAAGGCTCAGTGCAGTTGAGAAAGAACATGAGACCCTAAGAGGAGGCTAAGGAAGTTAGGCAAAGTAAGGTCACTCCCAGACCTGAGCAGATACCCACCTGACTCTCCCACCCTCAACCTTCAGCCCCCAACTCCCTGCCTGGATTAGGGCATTGACATCAGCACCAAGTTGGGAATCAGCAAACTTGATTGTAGGTTCTGTTTCATCATTAATCTGAGGTCACCCCCCAAGCACAGGCTTTTTTTTTTCAGTGCAGGGATCAAACTTAGAGCCTCATGCATGCTAGGCAGATGTTCTACCACTGAGCCACATCCCCAGTCCCTCGAGTAGAGCTCTTAATCAGCCAGTGTTCTCATATAGCCAAACAAGACACCAATCCCTGTTTTCTGAATGATGAATAATAGTAGCAAAGCCAAAAGAACTGAACTTTCTAATTTTTATTATCAGGAGCCTGAGCTCTGGTGCATCTGGGGAAGAGGGATTTGATTCCACCTTCTCCAACTGTATCCACAGCTTCTTAGATCCTGGACTTAATGAAACCGAGATTCAAATAGGCTATTGCCCTTGATCTGTTCTGATTTCTACCTGCAAAAGAAAGAAGGGAAGGGAAAAGAAGAGGTCCAACTCTATTCCTTCCCTTCCCACCAGTTCACTCCTGCCCCTGACTC
Source organism: Glaucomys volans (assembly GCA_020662805.1). Classification (NCBI taxonomy): domain Eukaryota; kingdom Metazoa; phylum Chordata; class Mammalia; order Rodentia; family Sciuridae; genus Glaucomys; species Glaucomys volans. Next base: position 45,701 of record JAJEJO010051769.1, read on the forward strand.
AATGGAGTCTACACTAGAGTCCTGGGGCCAGCTCTGCTCTTTAACTTTGCTAAGAAGACCAGTGTAGAAACACTGTGGCTCTATGAGGGAAAGAGACCTAGATCACAGCAAATCATGCAATTTTGCAACTGGAGAAGGACCAGTGGCAACCCACTGGCTGAACCATCTTGCAGCACAGGTGAGTAAACAGAAACCAAGGGAAGGACAGGGACCTGTACACAGTCACACAGCCAGTAGGAGACCTGGACTAAAAGCCAAGAAAGCTTGCCCCCCTTTTCTGAACCCAGTTTCCAATTCTAAATGGAGATGACAAGCCCAACGTGGAGAGCCATTTGTAAACTCTGAACTCTAGTGCTGCAGCAGTAAGGGAAAGACCTTTTTAGGTGGCCTGAGAGTGCGAGGGTAGGGGGACAGGCAAAGAGCACATAGGACTTTCAGAGGGCTCATCCCACTCATTTATATCAGCCTCTCCCCAGAGGCCTAGGCTGCAAAGTGGAGGAGGAGGGTATTAAATATCAGAGAGTTATTTAAAAGCCAGTTGCCACCCCTCAGAAGCAGAGCATGGCCTCTGCTGACTCAACGGAGAAAATGAATCTTGGGCCTATGGATTTTCCTGTGTCTCAGGACGGTGGGGGGAGGAGGGAGGCAGTAGTGAGAAATGGGAACAGCAAGGCCCACGGTGAAGTTTCCCCCTCCCGGGCAGTGCAAAAGCTATGCAAGAGAGAACCAGGGCCTCCCCCGCTGCCTAATGACTGATCTGCATCATGGCAGGCCTGCCAGCTGCTCTCCATTTACCTCAGAGGAAGGTGGGAGGGACAGAGGGAAAGGGCGGGCAGCATGAGGGCCACCAGGATAAAGGAACCTGCATTTCAGAACACTAGAGCATCATACTTACAAGGACCCCCACTTCATAGTTAAGCAAATTAAGTCCTTAACTGGGATGGAGTCAAGTTCAAGGTCATATATGAAGGTGGGGACAACAGCTTGGGCAAATTACAGTACACTGTCCCCTCTCTGACCTACATCCCTAAAAAACCAAGGAGTACGGGATGGAAAGGTCCTCTGTCCATACACACTGTTTTTTTTCCAGATAGGAAAACTGAGACCTGGAAACGCAGAGACTTGCCCAAGGACTTTAGCAGTCTTTAGATGTCTCCCTTGACCCAGTGGAGCCAGAGCCTGATAGGGAAGGGGTTACGTACGTATTGAGAGATCTCAGGAAAGTCACCAAACCTCTCTGTGTTCCCTTCCAAGGCTCAGGGGCACTTACAGAAAACAAGATTCTTGCAAGGAGAAAAGGGGCCCAGATGAAGGAGCTTGATGCTCACAGAGGGGACAATACCTTGGAAGACTTGAAGAGGGGTTTTGGGATCAAATGGGACAAACAAAATTAAGAATTGAGGTCTATTGTGGCTGTAAAGGGGAATTCTTGTGTGGGCCCAGGGCAGATGATCACTTTGCCTGGGTGAGATGGGGCTCACTGCTCTTAGTCCTGAGGAAAGCCTGCAAGGCTGAGCTTTGCCCAAGGCTCCTAGTCACACTCCAGGGAGAGAGGCAGCCTTGGACAGGGAGGGCTGCTACAACAAAAGAGACGACGGGCAAGAAACCCGAGTTCTTGTCAGGCTCAGGGTCCAGGCAGCTGTGCAACCTGGGGGAAGCACTTAACCTTTCTGGAACTGTCTTCTGGTGTAAAGTATAGATGGGGGATCCTCACCAAGCTGGCCTCACAGAAATGGGAGGGTCAAGCCAGAAATTTAAAAATCATTATTTCATTCAGTAAATGTTCTTAGGTGCTTTCTCTGGGCTGAGCCCTAAGCCGTGTCCTGACAACACAGGAAATCAGATCAGTCTTGAGTCCCAGTTGATGACAGCTAAGGGGTTCAGAATTGTCTAGCACCCTCTTCACTAAACAAAGTTCCAAAGAGGGAGAAGGAAGCCTGGAGGCCTTCCTGCAAGGGGCAGAAATCATGCTGAGCCCTGATGATGGGTAGAACTGAAGGAGCCCAAGAAAAGATACTTCTATTGGACACATCAGAGAATAAACACAGCCTGAAACTCAACTGGCTACACATTTATTGAATACCTACTGCATACCCAACACTGACAACTCCAAGATGGAGAGGACTGTTCTTTCAGAGAACAGAACATTCCCTGTTTGAAGAACACAGAGAACGTTTGCCCTGTTCTCTGGTACCTGATGATTCTAAGTTCTTCCTGGGCCTCAATCAAGGTTGCCTGCTACCCTGCAGTACCCTGCAGCACCATGTAGCACCGTTGGCAGGGTGGGATGTCGGGGACGGGGAAGGAATAGGCTATGAGCATTTAAAAACATTTTTTAGTTGTCAATGAATATTTATTTATATGTGGTGCTGAGAATCAAACTCAGTGCCTCACACATGCTAGGTGAGCACTCTACCACTGAGCTACAACCCCAGCCCTGCTATAAGCTTTTATTGTACCCCCTTTTGTGCTATCCTCTGTATTGGAAATAGAGTCCTGCAGAAGACTCAGTGGCCTCCCTCCCAGGAGATGTCAGAGCTGGGGCCTGTAGCTGATGTGGGCCAGGATTGAGAGGAGTGCAATAGCTGAGGGCCCTCAGCACTTGTGCCCATGTGAGAAAAGACACCACCAGCCTCTGCTCTCCACAGACCAAGGGCATGGTACAGGGCAGGAATGGGCTCCTCATGCTGGTCAGTCTCTGGATACATGTGCTTGCATCCAAGGATCTGGAAGCATGCCCCCCTGAGAATGCACCTGGGAACCTGCATGAGCCGAGCACTTTGCCTATCCAAGCATGTATGTGCTTATGAAACTACAGACACATAATAGGATGCATTCAAATCTATGTCCCTACATGCACATGTATGAAAGAGTGTGCATGTATGTGCATGAAGGCAGAGGAACCTGACTGGAACTATGCACAAGCTTACACAAGCCTTCCCATACATGTGAATGCACACCCAAGTAAACATGAGTCTGTGTGTTCACATGTGGACACACTGAGGTCTGTACATATGTCAAGCTTGTCTTTACATGTATAAGCATATGTGTATGTACAACTTCATGTGTGCACCTGTACAGACATGCCCAACTCTATATGCAAGTCGAGTGCATCCTGGCATATGCAATTGTCCTCTACTAGTACCTGGGGGAACCCCAGGATCACCAGCCTTGGTCCTTAACGTTCCCTGTCTGAGACCCAGGCCACTGCAGGGTCTGCCTCTTCTCCTTAAGTGGTTTCGATCGGTTGGTCGATTTGTTATATATAACCTCAGAGAAGTCAATCCCACAACCATTCCCAATTCAAGAGAAAAAGACTGACTGTTTCTTGGTGAGGGGCGGGGCTCTATCCCAACAAGCCTTGCTGATACTCGAATGGCCTGCAGATCAAATGTCAGCTTCTCCAACCTGAATAATTCATGCTAAGGCCAGGAATGCTCCTTCTCAGGAGCCTGTCTCTTTAAATCAAGTCTGGAGCTTCCCAGTTCTGCAAAAAAAAAAAAAAAAAGTAAAATCCAGAACAAAACAAACCTATAAACAGCTCAGCCCCCACCTCAGCCCAGGTTCCCTCTGACACCCCACTCTATGCTGCAAAAGCCATTCTCTTGGCCTCTCTGGCCTCCACTACACAGCTCCATTCACTGACAGGTGGGGAAGCCTGAAGAGGGGGCTGGCTGATGGTGTTGTGGGGTGCCCAGGTGCTGGGGCAGGGAAGGAAAGCAAACAGCTGAATCACTCCATCCATCCCTTCCCTGTGCCTAGGAGAGTGCTTGGGAGGGTTCCAGCCTGCTGGAGGGAACCAGATGGGAGATGGGAGAGCAGCCAGAGTTGGGGGGTGGGGCAGGGCAATGGGGCCGGGGCACTGCAGACTTTCCAAAGGCGTTGGGACAGGGTCAAAAAAAAAGGCCTGTGGTGTAGAACCTGCAGGGGTGGGTACACAGATTGCCTAATGGAATTGGGGTCGCAGAGCTCCTGACTGAGACTGGGGATTTTCCAATCTCTCTCCCTCCTAGCAGAGCCCCTTTTCCTGATCAGAGATGACGAAGAGGTTGGAAAAGGAGTAACTTTCTCAGCCCACCCCTCATCCCGGTCTCTTCTCGCAGGGGCAGCGCTTAAGTCCATTTCCCACATTCTCGCCAGTAAACGACCCACCTGACAGCTCGCCCCAGCCGGCCCCGCCCCACACGTGCCACGGAGGGAGGAGGAATGAACCAGCTTATACGTTGGGGGATGGGGGAAAGGGTGGAAGCAAGTCAGAGCCTCTGGGAGCCAAACTTCTCAGCAGCCCTGGGGCTGGCGAGCCGGGAGCGAGAGCGCAGCAGCCGAAACCCTGAGTCTCGGGAGCCTCCCACCCCGCCTCCCTCGGCGAGGAGGGCACTGAGACTCCTCTGGGGGCGGACGAGGAGGCCAGGAGGCGGGGAGGGGGAGGCAAACCCTGCCCACTCGGCTCCGAGCCCAGAACGGCCGCGGAAGTCGGAGGCTGGCGCGCAGGGCAAGGAGGGCACCAGGGGCGGGGGGCTTCGCTCCCCGCCTGACCCCTCTCACCCCCAGCGAGAAAAGTGAAGATTCCTTGGACTTTAGAGCCAGCGGACACACGACCGAGACTGCTAGCCGCTCCGGGTCAAGGACTTGCCCCACCCGTGTCCCCCACCAGGCGCTCCCAACTCACTGGTGAGCGCTGCGGCCCGGGCGCTGAATGCAGGGGCTGCTGCGATGGCCCCGCGTGCGGGACAGCCGGGACTCTGGGGGCCGCTGCTGCCGGGACTGCTGCTCGTGGCGGCGGCGCTGAGCCGACCCGCCGCGCCCTGTCCCTTCCAGTGCTACTGCTTCGGCGGCCCCAAGCTGCTGTTGCGCTGCGCGTCGGGCGCAGAGCTCCGGCAGCCACCGCGGGATGTGCCGCCCGACGCGCGCAATCTCACCATCGTGGGCGCCAACCTGACGGTACTGCGCGCTGCCGCCTTCGCCGGCGGGGACGCGGACGGGGAGGAGGCGGTAGCGACCAGCGTGCGCCTGCCCTTCCTCACTGCGCTGCGCCTCACGCACAACAACATCGAAGTACTGGAGGACGGCGCCTTCGACGGGCTGCCCAGCCTAGCAGCGCTCGACCTGAGCCATAACCCGCTGCGCGCCCTGGGCAGCGGCACCTTCCGCGGGCTGCCTGCGCTGCGCTCGCTACAGCTCAACCACGCGCTAGCGCGGGGTGGCCCCGCGCTCCTGGACGCGCTAGACGCCGCGCTGGCCCCGTTGGCCGAGCTGCGCCTCCTAGGCCTGGCGGGCAACGCGCTGAGACGCCTGCCGCCCGTCGCGCTGCGCCTGCCGCGTCTCGAGCAGCTGGACGCACATCTCAACGCGCTGACCGGCCTGGACCCCGACGAGCTGCGTGCGCTCGAGCGCGATGGCGGCCTGCCCGGGCCGCGCCTGCTACTCGCCGACAACCCTCTGCGCTGCGGTTGCGCCGCGCGCCCCCTGCTGACCTGGCTGCGCAACGCCACCGAGCGCGTACCCGACGCGCGCCGCCTGCGCTGCGCCGCCCCGCGGGCGCTGCTGGACCGGCCTCTGCTGGATCTAGACGAGGCGCGACTGCGTTGCGCTGATGGCGACGCCGACGGTCGTGGGGAAGAGGTGGAAGTCACCGGCCCGGAGCTGGAAGCCTCTTACGTCTTCTTCGGGCTGGTGCTGGCACTTATCGGCCTCATCTTCCTCATGGTGCTCTACTTAAATCGACGTGGCATCCAGCGCTGGATGCGCAACTTGCGTGAGGCCTGCCGGGACCAGATGGAGGGTTATCACTACCGCTATGAGCAGGACGCCGACCCTCGTCGCGCACCTGCCACGTCTGCCCCTGCTGGCTCCCGCGCCACTTCGCCTGGCTCAGGCCTCTGAGCTTCATGGCGGGGGGGTTTAGGGCTGCCCCTGCCTAGCCTGAAGCCTTGAGATGAGACACCCGAGAGCTTGGATCTCTTGAGACCTGCTCCAGACCAGCCGGAGACCTTTGTATTTTGACATCCCTCCCACTCAGAAGCTCAAAGCTGTACCCTCTCTGCCTGGCCTCTGAGAGCTCCCACAGCCAAAGGCCAAGAGACACCCCATCTGATTTCAGAAATTGCACTCACCCGCCTCAGGCTCTGAAAGTCCTGCTCCCATTTTGATCTCTCCTGGAGACCCTGTCCTTCAATCCGAAAGCTCTGAGACTGACTCCAAAACTCTGCTCGAGACGCAACACCCTAGGCTGCACTGACCCATCTTCAACTGGGAGCCCTCTGTCCTCCCTCAGGGCTCAGGGGCCATCATGTCCCTTTCTGGTCTCAGAAGCAGAGCACCTCCATTAGGATTTTGTGGGCTTTGAGCCCTTTATCCCAGCCTAGAGCTCTAAGCCCTCCATTGTGCTTGGAGACCCTCATCTTGGGTCCCTCTGTGTTGGCCATCCTCTCCCAATCCTTGGCCCATACTTGGGGCTCAGCTCCCAGTCTGTCTCTGCTTTTCCAGGGACAAGCACACCCATTCTGGCCTTAGGGTGGATTCCATCCTCAGCCTGTCACACCAGAGCTCTGATCTTCCAACTCAGAGCTTGCCCCCAACCTCAACCTCTCAGCCCTCCACCCCAGACTGTTTCGTTCCCCTGCCCAAATCTTAGGCTCTCCATTCCCCTGATGCCCATCTCTTGCACTTGTTCTCAAACCTGGCATTCACTTGTCAGGGCCCTGAGAGGACCACCCCTGGGATATGCCGCCCCCTTTCCTCCCAGAATGAACTCTCCAGTCCTGCAGGACAGTGCCGTACATACTGGCAGATTCCCATGGGAAAGGAATGAGGAGATGATGACCCTGATCACTAGTCCATGGAGGCTTCAGAGTGGAGAAGGAGAAGGGAGCTGCTGCCTAAGATTCTTCCATGCTGTCTCCCACCCACTGTGGCTCTTCTCCCTTGGGGACTCCTTGCCACCCCCCTTTACCCCATATGCCTTCCTGAAAAGGATGGGGGTCTGGCCTCCTGTCTCAGACACAAGCCCTCCTGTTCAAAGTCAGAGCCTCAGCGCCTGCCTTCTGCATGATCCCAAAGCACAATTGGTGAGTGGGGAGGGGACTGCCTCTCCCTGACTCCCACCCCCTGGGTCAGGCAGAATGGCTGACCTGTGTTGCCTCTGCACACAGGAAATCTCCCTCCTTTAATATATTGGCTAGAGACCTGCCCTCCCATCCCTCACCCAAGATATCTGGACCTCCCGTGGGCAGTTTTCTATAAAGTCTGCAATAATCTCGGATACTGTGCTCTTGTAAGTGGTGCTGTGTCTTTCCTGCTGACCTTGGGGCATTGACAGGAATGGGAGGTGACTTGTGGGAGGGCATTTTGGGCCTCTCTGAAGTGGGGCAGTGACCCTTGGGAGTGTGAGAGAAGAAATGGGTTCTGATTATACGTAGCAGGGTTGAGGGTTGAGACCTAAGGTGGGACCTCCCATTGGGATGACATTGATCTCCAAACAGATTTTCTTTTTTTCTCTAAAACAGGGATATGCACAGCCAGGCTAGGCTCCTCACTTCCTCTACATCCTCTTTCCCTTTATTTCCCTCTCACTTAGGGGTGGGAGGATGAAGGGGAGTGTATTTGGACTAACCAACACTCGCCTCAGGTGAGGCTCTTCAGGAGGAAATCCAGCTGTGAAGAGAATGGGTTCCTGCTTTGGGATCACCCACTCCATGGGTTTCCTAATACCTCCTCTGACAGGCCATACCCTCCTGGGTGGGAGAGGCTGAAAGAAGCAGCAACCTGGGGGTGGGGAGTAGGTAAAATGACCCCTTGAGATACGTGGAGAAAGGGAACAGGTAAGGGACTTGTCTTCCCCGCCCCAAGGTCATCAGACTGGATTATTTTGCATTCAAAGTCATGGAGTCCTAGACCCATGGGGCAGAAGTCTAGAATTCTGTCATTTTAGAATCTCATTCACTGGTCAGGGTCTAGGCATATGTTCTAGAAGATATGCCTTCTAAACATTGAAGAGGACCTAGGGTAATGTGGGAAGCCTCCTAAACTGTCCCAAGGAGCGGCCTTGCTCTCCTGGAACCATCCCTTTCAGTACCAGAGGAATCTGCTGAAACCCTTTAACACTCTTGATTTTGCCTGGGAGCCAGGAGCATGCCTTACCTCAGGACCGCTCTTCACATAGTTGGAGACCATGCATGAGTCTCCTCATCTACTCCCAGCAAATTCCCTACCACATCTCCCGGTCATTCCCCATGAGAAGATATTAAATCCTCTAGAAGCAGTCCCCATCTGCCAGTGACCTTCACAGGATGCCCTGACAATTCCCTAGGTTAGAGAACTGTGTCTCTAACAGATCACCTCCTCATTACCAAGGGTGTGCCCTCTGGTGATGTGGCCCAACTGCAATAAAACCTAGCAAATAAAGGATCATGCTATTAGCTGTGGGTTTATTGTCAGCAAAGATCTTTGAGGCCTTTATATGAGAACTACTATAGTAGTCTACTAAGTACTAAGAACTCAGTTTTATTGAACTACTAAGCATCAACAAAGTGCCTATAATATGCCAGGGAATGTTTAACCTGAGTGCCATTCCCTGGTTCCCATTACAAGTTATCTCTGGTGTGCCACCATCTTTGCAATCTGTCAGTGGTCTTTGGCTTTATGGGACTATTAACTGGGTCCCCAGCCCTGTCTCCTCTGCAGAAGTAGCCATTCCTTCAGCCTTTACTGAATGCCTCTGCCAGTCCTAGGGAAGCCAATGATCCAGGGAAGGAATCACATTTGATCAAAGTCCAGGGAAAAGAAATCCTGGGAAACTGTGAGGGCTCAGAGTAAGGGCCCAGCTTAAGGAGTTTACTTTGGGGAAGTCACATTTGAGCTGAGGTTTGAAGGATGAGTCAGAGTTTGCAAAACAGATCAGAAGGGCCAACTTGTGGAAAGGTCTAGAGGCAGAAAGATCTTGTTAGTCTGAAAAAATAAACCCTGGCTGCAAATAGGTAGAAGGGTGTGTGTGTGTGTGTGTGTGTGTGTGTGTGTGTGTAAGAAGGATCTGCATCCTCCATTAAGAAGCACAGAGGGACTGCTGCCCTTGGAGGAGAACTCAGGAAGGAGCCACGTGTGAGATGTCGGCAGGGGAGTGGGATGCCTCTTACTTGGCAATTCCTTCCTTATGCCCATCCTTTTTGGGCCCGGCCTCATGCTGGACCCTGGAGATGCAGAGAGGAACCAGACCTAAGCCATGCCCTCAGGGGGCCAGAGGGGCGTGGGGATACGGGATGAGGCTGCTGTGGGAGCCCAGAAGAGACCTTGCAGGGAAAGGTGAGGTGGGGTGCAGCTGGCACTGCCCTGGTCCTGGAGTCTGCTGGAAGTGAGAAGTGGGCAGAGGACTGGGGACTGCAGGGCCCAAATGGCAAAGGGAAAAACACGGCTTCTAGGATGTCCCCTTAAAGAGCAGGTCGGCAGAGAGCAGCCAGGGAGGGAAGTGTGGGTGTCACGTCAGCAATGTGGCAGGCAGACACGAAACCAGTCAAGCACTTGAACTTGAACTCGGCAGACTTCCCGGGTTCTGTGACCCTGTGAGCAGTGTGAAGCTGCCTTTCGAAAACAGCTCCCAGAGAAGTCCTTCACCTCCACAGCCCCTTGGAGTGGGAGCCAGGGCCGGCCTCACTGGAGCCCAGCACTTCAGGGCGAGCTCAGCACCTGCGGTGCCATGCCACTTGGTCCCTAGTCAGTTAGAAATACTGGTGAGGCCCTGCGGCAGAGCTGGCTCTTGCCTTTCTGGTCCAGCCCAACACTCTGACCTTGGACAACCTGCCCCTTTCTGGCTCTAGGTTCTTTCTGTCCAGGCCGAGGCTGGACTTGTGACCTTTGGAGGCACTGGCTGCTCCCACTGAAGTCCATCTCCTTCTTCATTAAGTCTCTGCCTGGCAGACTCTCGGCCCTAATTTATGGGCCTGGCCTTTGCCAGACTGGGCGAAGCGATGGGGCTGTTAATATTCCTGTGGTAAGGCGCTAGGTCTCCTTCAGAGGCCCCTCCCCTGTCCCCACCCCTCTCTCACTGACCCATCCTTTTCCTTCAGCAGCACCTCAGGGCTATTTACCAGGAGTTCTCCAGCCTCACTCAGACCACCTAGACTAGCCCTTCCTTGGATGGTCGAGAAACTGAGGTTCAGAGAGCCCAGGAGCTCACCTGGGTCATGCAGGTGGTCAGGAGTGGATCCAGACCCCAGGATGCCTCCAGGGCTGTCCCTGCTCTGCTCTGGGTCTGAGTACCTGGCAGGGCTGCCCCATTTCCTAACAGAATATCTCTAAACTATAGTCACTGCCTCCCGCAGCCAGACCTGGGCCCTGCTGGCCTGGAGAGGTAAAAACAAAGTAAGATGAAGAGGTGAAGAGGTGGGGAGAGTCCCACCAGCTGCAGCTTCTGACAGGTTTAAGCAGCCCTGCTCCAGTTGGGGGCAGCCCATCTCCCTCAGGCAGAAAGGGGCTTGTTTGGGATGCCTAAGTTCTGAGATCCCCAGGCATTCCTTCCCAGGCTCCTCTCTGCTGAGCATGACTGAGCACAAGGCTTACATGGATGAACCAGATCCGGGGAAGCCTAAGGGGCCCAAGGAGACCCCCTAAGTAAGGTGACTACCCACATTGGCACACTTAGCATGAAAGGGACCACTGCAAATAATTACATGGGGACAAGAATAAACTAGGACTTCACAGACTGGTGGCACTGAACTCCAAGGACTTTTGACAAGACTTGAAGGGGGAGAGAGAAAGTGCTAGACTGCTAGACCAGAAAGATTCCCAGCACTTTGTGACCAACACACCCCCTTCCTTGATCCTATTCTCCAGTGATGCCAGACTAAGTGGGTCTTAGTAATGAGTCCCCTATTTCATGCCCTGTGCCCTGACTCACATGGCACTCTCTTCCTGGTGCAGGGAGCATTCAGGCTGGCCATGGGTCCCCTCAGCTTTCCTGACCTCAACCCCTTTCCCACTGCTGTATCACCCGGACCTTTATTTGCACTGACTGGTTTTCTTGTGCCTCGTCAGCACCAGGTCAGAAGCAGGACAGGAGGGCTGAGGACATAGCTCAGTTGGTAGAGTGCTTGCCTCCTAAGCATAAGGCTGTGGGTTCAATCCCCAGCACCGCAAAGGAAAAAAAAAAAAAAAAAGAAGAAGGAAAGGGGGGTGGGTGCTTCACTTTTTGATTTTCCCACCCTGTGCACAGAGAAGATTTGTGGAACTCCCTTGATCCCTGCCCCACCCTGCCACACAAAAAATACAAAGGGAAAGAGGCACTATGACTTCCCTCTCTGCGATGCAGGTGTACACTTTTTTTGACACCCACTGCCTCCTACTTCATTAAACAGGTTACAATGGTAGAAGATGCCTGGGTGGCCAATTCTTCCTTACTGTTCTACAAAGCAAGTAAACCAGGTGACCCATACTTGTAAAGCCAGCAATTTGGGAGGCAGAGGCAAGAGATTCACAAGTTCGAGGCCAGCCTCAGCAAACTTGGCAAGACCCTGTCTCAAAATAAAGAGGGCTGGGGATGCAGCCTGGGTTCAATCCCCAGTACCACAAAACAAAATGAAACAAAGTGAGTAAATAAAGAATATGCAGCTTCAGAATATGCGATCTGGCAAAACATCTTTTAGTCTTAGCTTCTTTACTTGGGCTTTTTAATATGCTGATAGATTTTGGACCAGCCTTTGGAATACTTGTCAGGGTCCTGTGTGGACAGCGCCAGCCACTGGTTTAACCCGAATTCTTGACTTCTGGAAACTGCAGCGACATCTGTTGGCGAATCTGTGTCAGAGCGGAGCCAGCTCCAACTTTGCGTGCTTGCGCCATCTGCTGGCGGACATGGGAAAGTTCCTTTATTTAGGCAACCATCATGAAGTACTTAGTGTGTCCATGTACTGTACTAGGAAAAGCTGGGGATACAATTTTGAAGAAAATTGACAATAGTCTCTGCCCTTAGAATATATTAATAGCTAACATTTATATAGAATTTGCTAAGGTGGGCTCAATGGCGCATGCCTGTAATCCCAGTAACTTGAGAGTCTGAGGCAGGAGGATGGCAAGTTTGAAGCCAGCCTGGGCAATTTAAGGAGATACTGTCTCAAAATAAAACATTAAAAGGGTTAGAGATGTAGCTCAGCGGTACAGTGCCCTTGGGTTCAATGGAGTTCTGGGCACTTTACTTGTATTAACCCCCTTTCCTTCAATCTGCTCACAGATTCCTGGGGGATAAGGAATGACAATG
>JAJEJO010051770.1:0-40955 GCA_020662805.1 Glaucomys volans
ATGTGACCAGAGAAGTGTCAGCAATGAAGCCAGGATATGAGGGAAAATTATTGGGAAATACCCTCTCTGCTGGATGACTAAGCAGGGTGGAAGCAAGATCAAAACTTTGCCGCCTCAAAGAAAGAGCAACCCTGAAAATGAAGCCACCTTACAGGAAGGTTGAGATAGATGGAGAGGGACAAATTCCTGACAATGTTGTTTTAGACCTGGATCCAGTCAGGCCTGAAGCATACTTGAAAAATCTACTTCAGGTCTGTTCAGTGATATAAGCCAATCAAATTCCTTCTTTTATGTAAACCAGTTCGAGTTTGGTTTCTGTTGAGTACATCTGAAAGAGTTCTAAATAATACTTCTCTCCAGGGGTGGGCTACTTCCTTTAGAAAAGACTCTTCACATAGATTTAGAGTAATGCCTGTATGTGTGCATGCACATGAGAGAGACCCAGTAGAGTGTGAAGCTCCAGGAAAACCTGAGTCCACCTGGAGGTAGATGTGTTATGTCTCCTCTCTCTCTCACCCTACCTGGGGCTCACCTGGTCAAGCAGAGCTCAGGCCACCTATTCCCCCATCCTGTTCCCTAGAACTCAGGCCTGGTGACAGAATCCTCCAGGCTTCTTAGTTCCAGTGAGGCAGCTCATCAATGCCCCTTCTCTCTTTCCATAGTCCACCCCTCTTCTCCAAATTCCCTGCCCAGCCTACATTAGAACCAAGCTTCTCCCTGGCATCCCCCACTACACTCTTGGCCAAGCCTAAGCATGGTCACTGCTGCCCCCTGCAGGTCTCAGACTGCATCAGGTGAGGCCCTCCTACAGTGTCCTGAGCCGGACCACACTGCCTCCAGCCCCATCAGGAAAGGGGACATCACTCACCCTCCCACCCACCCTCTGGCTCCAAACTTGAAGGAGCTGTTGCAGGAGGTGGAGGAGCTGTTCCATGTTCTGAGCCCTCCTGCAGGAAGTCACTGGCTTCTTTTCTGGAGCCCTCATCCTAACATCCCACTGGTATTTCTCTTTTTGCCCAATACCAGCTCCTCCTTATAGATGGGAAAACGGAGGCCTGAGGAAGCACTCCTCCCACAAGCCACAGGTCAAGCAGGAGGCAGTTCCTGGGCTCTGCTCCCCTCCACGGAGCCACACTGGCACCAATGTGTCTCCCAGAAGCCTGGCCAGGTTGCAAGCTGCGACTAAAGCAAAGTTTATGGGCTGTGTCTGCCCCTGGGGCTGCTGGTCTTGGGGGTCAAAGGGAAAAGTCAACTCTGGCATTAATGACCTCAGTTCTGGCAATAATAGGATGACCATGATACCAGGCCTGCCCCATCCACATCCATGCCTTGACCTGGCCTGTGGTCACCACCCTGGGAAGGCCACCAAGGAGGTCTGAAGTAAAAGACACTGGCATCTTCAGAAAACCCTCCCTTTCCAGAAATAATATTTCCCAATGTTTCCACCTCTCCTGGGGCTCTCTTCTTCAGCATCCCCTGGTAGAAGAGGACACAATGGTGAGTGACCCAGGTTCCCATACTAGCCCTGGCTTTTATCAGCTGTGTTGCTACAGGCTACAGACTAACTTTCTCTGAGCCCTGATTTTCTCCTTAAAACAGAGGTAATGGCACTACCTCAAAGATGCTGTTCATTCAACAAGTATTTAGCAAAGCCATGTGCTCAGCCCTGGCTTGGTCCCCAGAAGCAAAGGCATGTAGGTAATTGGGGGAACTTTCTATGAGTTCTCATTAAGGAAATTAGCTCAGTGCCTGGCACACCAGAGACTCATTAAAACTAAAATCTCTTATTCCCACTGTCTCTCATTTCCTTCCCATGGCAATTCACACCCATTTCCCTGCTTCCATTCTCAGTTGTGGTAGAACTGTGTGAGCTGTCAAAGACAGGTGACACCTGGAATTCTGCTGTCCCCGGAATTCCTGTCTCCAGATCTGTGCTCTCCCCAAGCTTCAGTTCTGCACATTCAGTTGTTCAACAAACATTTATATATCAAGCCAATATTATGTGCCAAGCACTGTCTACATGAAAATACACAAATAAAATAAAAATATTATACTCAAGGAAACTATCTACAAGTCTAGGCTGCAGTCACTTGGTGACTCCCCTCCCCCAGACATCTCATAGGTATCCCACATGCAATTGGATCCTTTGGAAAACAGTCCTGCAGTTCCTCTAAAAGTTAAACACAGCCAGGCGTGGTGCTGCATGCCTGTAATCCCGGCACTTGGGAGGCTGAGGCAGGAGGATCACGAGTTCAAAACCAGCCTCAACAACTTAGCAAGGCCCTAAGCAATTCATTGAGACCCTGTCTCTAAATAAAATACAGAATAGGGCTGGGGATGTGGCTCAGTGGTGGAGTGCCTCTGGGTTCAATCCCCAGTACCAAAAAAAAAAAAAAGTTAAACACAGAATTCTACTTGACACAATCCCCCTACGGTATCTACCCAAGAGAAATAAAAACGTACATCCAGCCTGGCAAAGTGACTCACTCCTGTAATCCCAGAGACTAGAGAGGCTGAGATAGGAGGATTATAAGTTTGAGGCCAGCCTTAGCAACTTAGTGAACTCTGAGTCAAAATAAAAATAAAAAGGGCTGAGGGTTTAGTTCAGTGGTAAAGTGTCCCTGGGTTCAATTCCCAGTATGAAAAAAAAAATCCACATTAACACCGATACACAAATATTTAGGACGGCATTGTTCATAAGAACCAAGAAGTCAAAAGAATCCAAATGTCCATCCCCAGATGAATAAACAAAATGCAATATATCCAAAGGAATATTATTTAGCCATAAAAAGGAATGCAGCACAGGCACCAGATACAACCAATGTGGTTGAACCTTGAAAACATGGTAAGTGGAAGAAAACAGACGTAAAAGGACATGTGTCATTTGATTCTATTTATATGAAATGCCCAGAATTGGCAAAGTTGGCTGTGAGAAAGAGGAAAGGGGGGTTTTTACTAAAGGGGTACAGGGTTTCTTTTTGAAGGAATGAAATGTTAGAGAGTTAGATAGTGGTGATGGTTGCACAACTTCATGGATATTAAAAACCACAAATTATATTTCTTAATGGGGCGAAGGCTGAGGATGTAGCTCAGTGGTAGACTGTGTGCTTAGTATGTGCAAAGCCCAGGGTTCAATTCCCAGCACCCAAAATTAATTAATTAAAAGGGTGAATATCATGGTATAGAATATCAATCTGAACACAAAGTACTAACTACTAGACAAAAATTCAACTGACCCAGCCAAGGGTGGTAGTGCACATCTGTAGTCCCAGTGACTTGGGAGGCTGAGGCAGGAGGAACTTGAGTTCAAAACCAACCTCAGCAACTTAGTGAGACCCTGTCTCACTGAGAACTTAGCTCAGTGGTTAAGCACCCCTGAATTCAATCCCTGAGACCAAAAAAGGGGGAAAAAATTCAACTGGCCCAACCTGAACTCATCTCCCCATATTAGCCCCTAGACCAGGTGTGGGCACACAACCAGGCCCCTCAATCAGTGCATTTCATTTCCTTGACCACAATGATTGATTCTGGGTGCAGGGGGCACATGACCCAACCCCTTCCCCAAAAGAGTTGGACCTGGGGGCTGGGGATATAGCTCAGTTGGTAGAGTGCCTACCTCGCAAGCACAAGGCCCTGGGTTCAATCCCCAGCACCGCCAAAAAAAAAGAATTGGACCTGGGACTTTTGCTGGAACTCTGAAGGAAGGAGATGCTCTTGCACCTCGGGAGTGGATAACCTGGGGGGAAGTCAGCCTGGAGCTCTTAGTGGCCATTTTGCCACCATGAGGATAGAGAGCCTGCCTGAGCATGATGCTTCCACAGAGGAAAGTGGAGACAAGAGAGGAAGCAAATCCTGGAGAGCATCATTTTAGAACCAAAACTGGACTAACCTAGATTCCTCACTTCCTCCATAGAACTTGCCCCTTCTGTGTGGTTCTCATGGAGTTTCATCCAGGCCTGACGTCCCATTTGATCTTTCAATTATATAATTCAATCAATACCCCACCCTTCCTTCTAAACCCAGTTTGATTGAGTTTCTTTTGTGGGAACTAAAGGAGTTCTGGCTAAATCACCCTTATCTCCTCCCTCTCCCTCTGTGCCACCCCCACCACTGGCCCATGTCTTGCCTCAGTCCCCTGACAAAGCACTCAGCATGGAGAAGATGCTGCAGAAATGGTCCCTGGATGGTTTCTTGCAACCATAATTTGTTTCTGTCCTTCTCCATATTTTGTGCACTCTGAAATCCACTTTCTGATCTCTGAATACTTGTTTTTTGTTCTGTTTTGTTAGTTTTATTTTATATTGGTACCAGGGATTGAACCGAGGAATACTTAACCCCCAGCCATATCTCCACCCTTTTTTATTTTGAGACAGGGTCTTGCTAAGTTGTTGAGGCTGGTTTTGAACTTGTGATCCTCCTTCCTCAGCCTCCTGAGCCACTGAGATTACTGGCATGTACCACTGCACCTGGTTGAAAGCCTGATTTTAAGAGCTCTGCATAGAGGCACAGGGGACAAGCAGAGACTATAGTGAGAAGAGGCCCAGAGGGAACCAAGAGCAGCCCTGCTCAGCCTATAGCCCTAGGCCTTTGTCTTCAGCTGGGTTCGCCACTGAGTCACCTTCTCCTGGGAGGCCTCCTAGGAACCCCTCCCCAAGCGGCATTCATAGATCCTCTTGGGAACCCTCCTGTGTGCTGCAGCCAGATCATCCTTCTCCTCCCCCAGCCAGACCCCCCTATTCAGGAACATGTCCCAGCATGCCCCTAGGACACACCTGCTTAGTCATGATGACAGCCCACTACCTACACACCTCCAGTGACAGAAGGCGCATTATCTTTTGGAAGACAGCTGTACCTGTGAGACCACCTTACTGTGAGCCAGAAGAGGCTCAGCCTTCCAGACCTTTAAACCCACTGGTCCCCTGCACCTGCTTGGACTTCCCAGAAGAGCATGCCCAATAGAGACCTGTTCCAGTTCTCAGCTGCTCAGCGTCTCTGTCTCTGCCTCAGCCTCAGTGACTCTCTCTATCTCTAAGGTTCAGGGTCTCCAGCATCTGAGTTGTGCTCCAATGTTTGTCCTCCTCTCCAGCCCTGTCTGTGTCTACCCATCTCCCACCCAAGCTTTGCCACCCCTGGGTCCTGGGAATCTTACTCTCTCATGCTCCCTCTGCCCTGCAGTGCCCGTGAGACCATGCATTCAGACAGGAAAGGTGAAGGTGCTCAAGCCAAAGCTTATCCTCCTCAGTTAAGAGAGAATTGACACTCCAGCCCCTGCCCCTCGGAACAGTTGGGAAACAGAGACCTGGGATGCCAAGACTAAGTCTAGGCTGGGTCAGGACTTCAATCTGCAGCTGGGGCCGCCTAGATGCTGGGATCAGTGCAGCACTGGGCAGTGACCAGATGAGGGCGACAAAGACAACAGGAGCTGCAGCCCAAGCGAACCCCGGCTGAGACTGGGGGCAAGGCGGGATTGGAGGGCAATCTTGGGTGTTTCAGTGCCTTTCTCTGAGGGTGCTTTCTTTCTAGGATATCAAGGCTGAGTTTGGATCCATGTACCTGATTCAGATCCTGGTTAGCCTCTTTCTGAGAGCCAGCTAGATCCCTGTGCCCATGAGCCTCATGGACACTGAGAGGGCCACATCTGTTTGAAAACTGAGTGGAAAAATATATATATACATATTTTTTTCTTTCTTTTTTTTTTTTTGCAGTCCCAGGGATTGAACCCAGGGCCTTGTGCTTGCAAGGCAGGCACTCTATCAACTGAGCTACATCCCCAGCCCATGAGTGGACTATCTTGAGAGGGAGAAAGGGAAGGAGGAAGATAGTGAGATCCCCATCAATGAAAGTATGTGTTCAGGGATGGATGGCAGCTGGGGTACATCCTGCAGCAGGATAAATACTGTCCCTCACACTCTGACAATCTGTAACTGACCCACAAGAGGAACCTGGTGCTGCTTACAGATACGATCTGAAATCAAAATGGGGAGCCCTTGGGCCAGAGTGAGGGTGACATTCTCCCAACCTTTTCTCGTGAGGGTCACACTGGACTTTGGGGAGTGATTTCTCTTCCCTGGAGGGTCAGGAGTGAATCTAACAGTGGACTTGTAGATCTGTCCTGTGCCTGGTGTCCCGACATTAGTGCCCATTAGAAAGTTCTGCAGCGGTCTTACGATGCTGGAAAAGAAGGCCAAACAGAAGCCCAGGGTGGGGCAGGAGGCCTAAGTCCTAAGCCTGGCCTTGCTACTGACTTGCAGTGCAACCTGGAAACCCCATGGCTTTTAGCTGGTCCTCACTTTCCCTTGCAAGCTCAACCAATATAGAAGACGTCAAATTGATTTGTGAGCAGGAGGGAGGCAAAGGCCAAAAGACACCAGGAGGTCCTGTTCTCAGCTCCACCTGACCAGGTCTGAGACTATTTTGGATGTCAGAAGTTGCAGGAGGACCAGGATTATGTGGCCACTGTTTGGGCTCCTGGTCAACCCATCCTGGTTCCCCACTCAGCAGTTTGGAACCACAACAAAAATGAGGGTATGAAGACAGTCAGGCTGGGGCTACTGGGTATCCCCAGGCCCCCAGCAGGGGATCAACCTCCTTCAGGGGGTTCCAGGGGCTCTAGGAGACCCCGGAAGTCATGCGAGTGGATATGAGGTACCATACACAGGGGACAAGCATCATGTTCAGCCACAGGTCAGACCCAGACATGGCCATATGCACACACGAGGGCACATTTACATGGGCACACACCCAGATGCACAGAACATGGACACGGACACAGAGCTCTGGGTAGGACATGTGCATCTACATGACACAGGCACATGGGCCCCCACAGCACGTTCACACGTGTGCAAGCCCCTGCTAGACCTGTCTTGGCTTCCAGGACAGCCAGACTGACTTCAGGAAAATGGCCTCTGCATGGTCCCCGGTCCAGTCAGACGATGGAGGGAATCCCACATTGCCCGACCCTGCACTCTTGGTTCAGAAGGACAAGTCCAGAGATGCCCAGAAAGGGGTTGTCATTCCTGGGAGCAGAGCTGACCTCCATTATTCAGGCACCAGGTGTTCAGAATTTGAGGGTTTCTTTGCTTCCAGGGTCTTAAATATCCCAGGATGACCTAATTTAGACAGGGCAGGTGGTAGCTGAGCCTGTCTATCTCTGGCCTGTGAAAGGGGGTATGGCCTCCATCTCAGCAGACCAGTGTCTGGTTTGGTAGGAAGTCAGAGGTAGAAGGGGCCCTGGCAGGAAAAGCCACTCACCACTTGAAGGAACCATCAAAACCAAGTCAGTTCCTCAGAACCCACAGTGGCATTGCCTCTCGTTTGCCATGTGCCCCAGGCAGGGCAACCCCTCCTGCCCCAGAGTCTCCATCCTGACAGTGAGTTAGCAATGCTTTCCATTCTGTCCAAATGGCAAGGTGGCTGACCAGGAAGGCCTCCAGAAGGATGGAGAGAAAGAGGGCTCCTTGGCATCAAGGAGGGCATCCCAGAGCTGGGAGGACAGGTCCAGGCTGGGGGCTTATACATGAAGGTGGTGGTGAGGGGTCCCAGACTCACCCAACGACGTAGACCAGAACCACAAGCTGGATCAGCCGGAAGACTATGCCCACCTTCTTGTTGCGCACCAGCACCATTCTGGGGGTGTCATACTCGAAGAAAAAGGCAGCCAGCTCATCCTGCAGCCGCCGTGCCATGGTGGGCCAGGTTGGGGCTCAGGACTGAGCCCCCTGCACGGCCTTTGCTGTCAGGGGGAGCCAGACATGGAGACCCACGTTTACAGCGGCAGAGCTTCTGAGGGCTTCTCAGCCCCTTAGAGAGAGAGGGCAGGGCAGGTGGGGCCAGAGGTCAGGAGTCAGAGGTCAGCTTGAGAGGCTCATGGGTTGAGAGGAGACTTCTTGGGTGCTCAAAGCAACTCTGGGCCCCTGGCAGGCAATGGACTGCAGACCAGCGGTGCCCGTGACAAATAAATTCCCAAAGATAGACAGAGGCGGGGCTGATGGGGCCACCCAGGCCCAGCCCCACAGCCCCTCATGGCTCCGCCTGGGCCCTGCTGGGCCTCCGGAAACAGACGCTTTTGGCCGGAAACCACCAGTCACCAGTCACACAGGAGCAGAGATAAGTCCATCACCTCCCCCATCCCACCCCAGAACCTGTCAGAACGAGCTGGGGGATCTGGCCAGGGCCTGAGGGGAAGCTGGGGTGGGCTTAGAGACCATCCTCAACGTCAGAGACCATGCCTCACACAACATTACCCACAGACTACCCCTAGGTGGACATCTCAGTCCCTGGGGCCTGTGGGGAGAAGCAGAGCATTTTAGTTCCCACTGCCTGACACTTCCTGAGCCTGCTCACCCTGTCCTAGTGGACCACCTTCCACCATCCATCCTTGTGCCCAATCAACTTCAGCTTTAGGCTGGCATCTCCCCTTCCCACCCTCCTCTCCTTCTTTCTGTCCTGCCCTGGCCATAACTCCTGACCCTCCACACTCCTGGTCGGCAAATGGGGAGAGGGAGGTAGATGCCTAGACAAAGCAAGGAATACCTTGGTTACACTTTGTCATGGGGCCCCAAGACCCCGCTGGGAGAACCTGACCTCAGACATTCCTGGCTCTGCCACTTGTTGGCATTGTGGAGGACGGGAAGCCAGCCTCGCCTCCCTGAGCCTGCTTCCTCATCTGTAGAGGGGATGAAGATAATGGTACTTGCCTCAGAGGTTGAGGCCCCTGAGGGAACGGTCCTAA
Source organism: Glaucomys volans (assembly GCA_020662805.1). NCBI lineage: Eukaryota > Metazoa > Chordata > Mammalia > Rodentia > Sciuridae > Glaucomys > Glaucomys volans. Next base: position 8,732 of record JAJEJO010051770.1, read on the forward strand.
CAACACTGAGGACAGAGGACTTGAGGACACTGTTGAGTTTGGGGTCCAGCCCCTCCCCAAAAGTAATCCTGGCCCTGAATCTGGGACCCCAGACCCCAGAGCTGGACACCTCCTTACCCCACCCCTAATTTTGCAAATGATGCTCAGAGAGGAGAGTAGCCCCAGCTCCCCACAGACAGTGCTGGAAGTTCAAGCTGGAAGCAGGGGCCTCCCTGTCAACCCTCACCTCAAGAACTCTGTCCAGGCTGCCCCTACCCCCACCCCAGGGCTGGTAAGGAATCTTCTTCCTGGCAGGCCACTAGCTGGGAAATTGCTCTGGGCAGGGAGCCAGGCCCTGGGGCTGGGAATCCTGGCTGCCCCCAGAACCAGCATGAACAGGGTTGCTTACTGGACAGCAAGAGGCTCCCAAAGAAGGCAAGCCCACAGCCCAGGCCCAACCCTCTTCGTGAAAGAGATCAGCCTTACCACATGCAGAGTTGCTGCCAATCCAGTGGGGATCTCTCAGGGCTCAACTGTCCGACGCCACCTTCAAGGGGGGCTGGCAGGAACCACATCCTTCACTTTTTAAAGGAAAAAAATCCAGAGATGCTTGGAGCCAGAGCTGTGGTTGGCAGCACATCGCCTTGACCTGGTCTTGACCCTAAACAAAAGGGCCTATCCCTCTCCCAGCTGACCCCAAGGCCATTGGTCTAGGAGGCCCCTGAACACCAACAGTGTGTGATGGGAGTAAGTAGATGCTGAGGCAGAGCCATTCCTGGGCCCCTCTGTACACACCCTTCTCCTTGATACACATGCCATGTTCAGGAGAGGGGCAGGCACTGAGGGGGGGAAGAGAGGAAGGAAGGAAGGAAGGAAGGCAGGCAATCATTGTCCAATCTCTCTGACCCTTCTCTCCTCCTCCTCCTCTTCATTTTTCTCCTCTTCCTTCCCTTCTCCTCCTCTAAGGAGCCAGGTTGGCAGATGGACAGCTGGACAGACACACACATGCTTCTGTTACAGCTTAGGCATGACCCTGGCATTCAAAAGAAGACTGTCATGGAGGACAAGCTCATTTTGAGAAATTAGCAAATCCAAAGTGTGACCCAAGACCTAAATTTCTTTTCTTGCAAATAGCCCTGCAAGAGTAACACCGCAGGCGGATGGGGGTGCATGTTTATCTCACTGGTTCTAAAATGCACCTTTCCCTCCCTGGCTCCAACTCCATCCAGCATCCTCAGGGACACCTGTGTTTGGTCTGGGCATTGTGGGGACATGGATGAGCAGGGCAGAGGTCAGAGTTCCACACACTAAAGTTCATCAGGGTTTTCTACCACAGCCTTAAGAGATAGGTACTAGAATCCCCATTTTACAGATGCAGAAACTGAGGCTCTGAAAGTTGAGTACCTGGCCCAAGGTCATAGAACAAGTAGTTTCCATGTCTGCTGGCGACTGGAAAGGAGGTTCCCCAAAGTCTGAGGGCTTGGCCCAGGGCCCACTTAAAGACTCCAGCACTTGAGATCCGCCAAGCCTGCCTTATAAGCCCAAAGGCCGGGTGGCCGTCTCGGGTACTGGGCCGGGCCTTGTAGGGAGACAAAGCCCTGCTGCCAAGCACTCGGCCCCAGGATGGCCTCCCCTGCCTGGCTAAATTTAGCGGCTCTGTGGTGCATGGAGGGGGCTGGTGCCCATCCTGGAGCAACTGCCCAGGTCTGGAGGCCAGTCTGAACCCTCAAGAGGTTGTACACAAGCTCCAGTCACTCTCCTTAACCACCCAAGGTCCCAAGGATGCTGGGACCACACCTTAGTCCAACCTTTACACTGTCAGGCCTGCCTGGCTGTCCTGGGTTACGAAATGCCAAGCAACCTTTCAAACAGCACTGAGCAGAGCCCTGGGGCAACCTAACAGACTGTCAAGGGGAGGTGGCAGGAAGGCAGTCATCAATAGGGAGGCCTGGGGCACGACTGTGGCCCCCAGGGTTGGCTTCTCCCCATTGTCTGGACCTCGTACAGCTGCTCCTCTTACTATGTATGGGCCATGACCAGGCTGGAACCCATCTTCCCCTGTGCCCAAGGACCCTGATGGTTCTACTCCATCCTTAGGGCTGTTTCCCCTTGGGCCCCAGACTCTTCTTGTCCCTGAAAGAAAGGAGCTCCTGGGCTGGCTGAGGTCTCTGCTTCTCCACTTCACTCAGGAGTCTCCATCTCCTCCCCAGCTCCACTGGACAAGTCCACATCCCCATGGAAGCCACACACCAACCTACCTTTCCAGCTCCTATCTTTTTATTCATTCATTTATTTTAAATCAAATTAGGTCATGGTATGATTCACATACAATAAAATGTATCCATTTTAGACTCAGGGTTTGATGAGTTCTGGCAAATATGTGGAGCCCCCTACCCCCACCCCCACAATCCATCATTTCTAGAAGGTTCCCTCCTGCCCCTTTGCAGTCATTCTTTCCCCAGTACCCAGGCCTAGGCAGTCACTGATCTGCTTTGTCACTACAGATTTGTCCTGCCTTTTCTAGAACTTCATAGAAGTGAAATCACACAGGATGAGCTCTATTTTTCTGGCTTCTATTACTCAACAGTGATTTTGAGTTTCCTCCCTGTTGTTAAATCTATCAGTAGTTTGTTTCTTTTTGCCGTTGAGGAATATTCTGTTGTGTGGATGTCGCAGTTTATTCTTGGTCTATAGATTGACTTTTGGAGTCTATAATGAGAAAAGCTGCCAGACACTCGACACAGGTCTTCGGGCACCCGTGTATTCCTTTCTTTTCCCTGCCTCTGGTTTTCTTCCCCATTTATCCTAATGTATTTCCAACATGATCCCTCCCTCCACTGTGAGGGGTGGAGGATGGGGGGCCTGGGGAGCATGAAGTCCTGGTCTCTGGAGGGTCAGGGGGACCCATGAGCATTTTGGCAGCTGCTACCCTTAAGCCAGAGAGGAGTGTGCCAGGGCTTGCCCTGGAATTCCCTCCTGGGTGAGCAGCTGCGAGGTAAGGAAACCTCTCTGTTTACCTTGGCCGCCCCATCTTGGCCTGTGGACTCCATGCTGTGGGCCTCACAGAGCTGGACTTAGGCAGGCCTGGTTGGGGGTGGAGGCAATGTAGGCTTGGCCATGGAGCCCTAGAGGCTTCCGGAAAGGTTGTGGCTGGCACACCTGTAATGAAAGTCCCCTCAGCCTGTCTTAGCTCCACACCCTCCCCATCAGCCACAACGGTCATGTCCTCAGAGGGCCTTGTGCAAAGGCATTGCCTTTCTGGGCCTTGGTCTCCTCAGAGGTCAAACCGAGTCCTAAACCCTGATTAGGCTCATTTCACAGGCTGGCTGAAGACCCTGGGAGATGAGTAGGAAAAGGTTTTGTGTCTGAAATGGTCCATGCGGAAAGAATTCTTCACCCATCTTGGCTACTGCTGTGAGCTGTGTACCATCCTCTCCCATTCCCTGAAAAAACCCTAGGAGCCCCTAAGGGTGGGCCTGTCTCTTCTGGCCACAGCTGGCTTCATGGACACGCAGCCTCAGCAAATGCATTAGGCCCATTCTCAGAAACAGAAAGGTTTTGCCCTTGACGTAATGTTCTGATTGTCACTGTGATGGTTTTTGCACCAGGGGCTGCACGTTTGCATTTTGCAATGGGCCCCGCAAATTAAGTAGTGGGCCCTGCCTCTGGGCCTGTGGGCAGGGCCTGAGTTTCCTTCCCAGGTCAGCAGAGTAGAGAATTAGATACCAAATCTTAGTCATGTGTCCTCCCTCCAGAGCAAAGACACAAGGGACATGGCTAGTCCCTTCCTGAGCCCTGCTCACAGAAGGCTGGGCCACCTGGGCAGGTTGGTTCATTTCAAGCAGCTCTGCAGAAGCCCCAGGGCCTTGTGATCTGAGGGACGCTTTAGGGAGACGGGAGACACATTTGAGCAGGGCTTAGATGCACAAGGGATAGTTGGGGTCCGGGGTATTGAAGGGAGGGAAACAGAGCCAAAGAGTCATAGGACCTAGTCAGGGAGAGTCACAAGACCTACCTACAGAACTGCCAGGGACAGTGGACCCTCTATGGGGTGCAAGGGACTTTTGAGATTTAGGTTCCAGATCCAGCTCTGCTTCAGGGCCACATCATGGACCCGTTCCTGGCCTTGGTGACATGCTGGGAGTGGCATGTAGATCATAATATGCTTAAAGGGCATGTTAAATGTGTTCAGACTATCAAGTGCCATACATGCGAGGAGCAAGCATGAGGGTTTGCCACATCCTCCATCTGTCCTGGGATATGGTTCTGGAATTCAGTGCCTCTCCAAAGCCTTGTCTTGGAAGAAGAGCTTCAGACCTTTGCTTTGCTGAAGGATGGGAGTGGTGGGCCCCAGGTAGACACCTTCTGGCAAAGATAGGGGCCCACACTCCAGAAAACACACGCTGGCAGTCCTCTGTTGCCCCAGGCACACCACTTTTATTTCTCTACGAGCAGGTGGGTATAGGGCCCTGCCTCTGCCAGGGCACCCCCAACTCTGTTTCTCTCAGGGACCCTCCAGAACTCGCAAGAGGGCGGGGGGAAGCATTAGGGAAGGGGCTGCAGAACGAGGAAACCATTAGACTGCAAGGCAGGCTGACAGGGGTTTGGATTCTGGGAACCAGACAGGGATGTGAGTCTTGATTTACATATAAAATCATAACTCAGTACACTCTCAAGGAGGGGAGAAGACATATAGTTATTTACTTGCTATTTTCTGCTAATCCTAGCTATTTTTTGCCAAAGGAACAAAAGCTGAGTAAGAGAAAATTCCCATCAATCAAATGCTGTCTTCCTACCATCTGACGCGAGACCCACAGAGAGATGTGTTCTTCCAGTGAGAAGCCGGAAGAGGGGTAAGTGCCCTTGGGTGACAGCCATCCTTAGTGATATCCTTTTGGCTCATGGGTGCATGTGTGTGGAAGGAATGGGCAAAAAGTGAGGCCAAGAGTCCAAGAGACTCAGAATCACCCAGTTGTGCAGACGGTTGCACACAGGCTGCATGGAACAGCATAGTGGTCAGGGACCTAAGAACATCTGGAGTCTCAGGCACCAGGGACACGGAAAGCAAATCTGACCTCTTCTCAGTGGACCAGGAACCACCCAATCATTTGCTTAGGAATGGGAAACCTGAGTTTGGGAAGTGAGTTGAGCTGAGGCAGACAGACCGGAGTCTCCCTGGGGGAAAGAGGGTCCTTGCCCGGTCCCTCCTCCCTGCTCCTTGTGTTCCTTTCTCTCTGACCTTTCAACCCCCTGGGGCCTGCACATATAAACAGAAAAAGGCTCCAGCTCTCATGAGCCGGCTTGGTGGAGGCTTCCTGCCTCACTGTGCACAGCTGGGCACAGATGGCCCCCTGGATACCCTTCCTTGGGGCTGACCAGGTTCCAGACTAGGCACTGAGTGAGAGGTCAGAGCTGGTTTTCTCCGTCAGTGCAGAGGCACAGGTCACCAAGTAGAGGCCCAGCCTCCAAGCAAGGGGAGCAGGCTCCAGTATGTACTGCTGGACACGCAGGTTGAGGGGCTCTGCAGCTCTGGATCTGCTGCCAGCTCTGGCTTCTCGCAGCCCCCTCCCAGGCTCAGCTCCTTGTCCAGAGTTTGCGCAAGGCATCTTTCCAGGAGAGTTCAAGAAACATGAACTACAGAGCCCCCAGGTCAGATGAAAGTGGGGACAGGGACCCCAGGATTGGACATGGGTGTAGCCATTCTGGCCTCAGGACTGTTGTGTGTCCAGCAGGGCCCAGTGGACAGGTGGGTGAGCATGGTGGCAGGGGTGGGGAGTGGGGACAAATGCTTGGGCACCATCAGTCTGAGGTACACACTGGAGACTCTGCTCTGTTCCCAGCACTCACTTCTGGTCCTTTTTTTCTGGAAGAAAAGCCAGAAAAAAATGTGTGAAAAAATGTGTGAAAGCACACATCTAGCCTGACTCCTTCCAACTCCTTCCTCAGCCCCTTCCACTCTCCATTTCTCTGGAGACAGCATCACCGGCCCCACCCCACCCTGTGGTCTTCCTTCCTCAGGACCCTGGTCTAGCCTCAGCCTGTCAGCCCTCCTCAGCTGTGGCCTGGACACCTTCCCCTGGGCCTCCTGCACCCCACACACTCCATCAATGCCCCATCCACGCAGACAAAATTCCTCATGTTTTGTAGTTTGGGGAAACCCCTCCCACTATCGAGGTCTAGAAACAGGGGTCATGCTTGCCTCCTCCCCATCACATATACCTCAGCCTGATTTCAACTAAATCACTGAGTAAAATTCTTCCTACGCCACCTACCACCAGGGCCTCAAGACCTCAAGGTCTATCCCACCCCGGGCTCTATCTCACCTCATTCTGCCACAGGCATCCCACAAAAGTCCAAACCAGCCCCATCATTCCCTTTGGTGGCTCCCCGCTGTCCTCAGAATGAAGGCCAGGCCTGCCTTGTACTCAGGACTCTTTCAGATCTGTCCCCACTCGGCCTCTCCATCCCTTCCTTCCTCACAGTCTAGCACAGGCCTCCCTTGACAACTGCCCCATCACACCTGGACAGAGCCAGGAGGTGGGACAAGAGGACCCCTCCCAACCCCAACACCCTAGGGCTGACCTTGTATCCCTAGGACACATCCTTCATAAATCATGGGGAAGCCACAGGCATCGGGCCTCTGTAAAACTTCCCTAAAAGGCCACTTGCCTGGCTTGGGAATGTAAAGGGTCCCCTCTCTCACCCCCGCTCCATCCAGCTTTAGGAGTCCCAAGGGACTGCAGCCGCCCGCCTGCCTGCCTGCCTGCCTGCCTGCCTGCCTGCCTGCCCAGGGCAGAGCAGTCTAGGCTTCCAGCATGCACGTTCCTCTACCCTACCTCCAGACGTGGCCCTAGGTGCCCAGCCTGGGTCCCTCCCCTGGGCCCCAAAGCCACTCCCAACAGCCATATCACTCTTTCAAGTCAAATTTCAGGGGGACCACAGTCAACATCTCTGGTGAAGGGTAGAGGGAAAGGTATTTGAGACCAGCTCCCTTCCCCTGTGCAGCTCAGCACCTCCCCAACCTCCCTGCTTCCAACCTCGCCCCCTCTGTGTCTCCTATGGTTGACATAGGCCCTCCCATGCAACCCTTTGGTGGCTCTCCATTTCCCTAAGGATAACGTCCAGGTCTTCACCTTGACATTCAGGAATCTTGCTGCCTTCTAGGTCTCACCTCTTCTGCCCTGAACTCCAGGTGCCAGGCCCATAAGACACACCCAACCCCTGCTTCACCAGGTTGTCCTGTCCTTTTAAACCACTATTTTAAGCCTGAATTTTCTGGAAACCACCCCAACCCCAGGCTGGTGGGAATAGCTCCCTCCCCAGCCCTTCTAACCTGCCCCAACCTGGGCTCCCTCTTCCTCCTCCCACCAGGTCCAGGAACCCTTCTTGTCCTGCAGCCAATGCTGAGGAGCATCCATGACGTGGGCTCCCCCTAACTGGCTGAGGAATTTTATCCCTGGGCAGAATTTTCTCACTTTTAAATTTTCTCAAGAAAACTTGCTACACTCCTCAGCAGTTGTAGTCATTAGAGAAATCTTTTGAGGGGAACAAAGGAGCCACTGAAGCCGCCCATGTGCTGGAGGCACTGGGCCCCTGTGGGTATTTCAGGTACAGGGCACATTTTCTCCGTGGCATCTCCCCAGATTATCCTGGGGAGCTAGAAAGAACCAGGTGTGTGGGATAGGGAGAGGAGTCCAGTCCAGCTCCCCAGTTCTTCTCAGGGGCTCCAACAGACCCTGCTCTAGGTGAGCCCCCCTACATAAGTCTGTTCACTCCCTGGACAGACCCATAACAGGCCAGCTTCTCCAGAGAGAAGAGGCTGACTCATTTGGCCCTTTTAATTTTATTGTTGTTTTGGTTTTTTATGGCACCCCATGGGGGAAGAACCCAGGACCTTGCATGTGCGACACACACTACCACTCAGCTACAACCCAAGCCCAGGCTCTTTTAAAAGACAAATTATTTAGCCAGGTGCAGTGGTGCATGTCTGTGATCCTAGTGATTCAGAGGCTGAGGCAGGAGAATTGTGAGTTCAAAGCCAGTCTCAGAAACTTAGCAAGGACCTAAGCAACTCAGTGAGACCCTGTTTCTAAAATATAAAAAAGGGCAGGGGATGTGGCTCAATGGTTAAGCACCCCAGGGTTCAATCCCTGGTACCAAAAAAAAAGAAAAAAGAAAGAAAGAAATTATTTGTGGTGCCTAGGAACACTGGCCAGCATAGGGGATGGAAGCCAATTGATTGCCTTGGCCTCTGTGGAATGACAAGCATGTGATATATTTATAGCATGCCCCACTTCCCTGAGGCAGGGACACATTCCTGCCAGAAGTAGCCCCCAAAGACCTAGCTGCCCAGAGCAGCACACCCTCCAAGCCTGCTCCTCTAATGGGGCCTTCCCACCTGACCCATGCCATTCTACCCTCCATTCCTGGGTGAAGGCAGATCCTCCCCTTGCACCCAACCACAAGGTGACACCAAAGAAGCCAACCCGGTATGGTCTGGGGTCCAGGAGGTGGTCAGCGGTGGCTTACTCCAGGCCTGTGAGACTGTCCTGAGAATGCCTGGATAAAGATAGGCCAGTGCAGAGGGGTCAAGGGCCAAGGTCAGAGGGAGGGCACAGTGTCCTGGCAGTAAGTGGGGTGGTGGTGAGTGAGGAGAGCAAGGCAGCGTGCCCCTCAGCGGTGTCCCCGTTGGTGGCCCTGTGAGCCCAACCAGACCCCCACGGCACAAGGCCCCCAGACACCTCATGTCACAGCCCCTTCCTGTCCTCCAAGAACACTTCTGCCACTGTATAAACAGAGAGGCTGGAGATAGGACCATCTGAGGTACCTACACTGAGGTGCCCACCCCAGCTGGAGAGCAGAGGCAGGCAGGAGACAAGCAGGGCAGAGGGCCTCCTACTCACCGTCCATGTGATTCCGGGACAGGTACTTGAGGGCCTCATCAAGCAGGATGACAGGCAGCGATATCTGGAGCACCACCACCCACTGGTGCCCACTCAGTGGGGTCACCTGAAAAATGAGCTGGTGGGGAGAGAGGGAGGTATGGTTACAGGGAGGACCACCCAGGCCCGAGCCAGCCACCTGCTTGGTCCACCTGAACACTAATGGACTCTCCACTAGCATTTCTAAGACATTCCTCGATGTCCCACCTTGAGGTCTTTGTCCACTCAATGTCCTCTGTCAGGAGTGCCCTCTCCTTCTCTTGCCCACAGGACTCAGTCCCATCACCTTGCTGGGAAGTGGAAGGACTCTGCCCTGGAAAAGCCCTGGTCCTGCCTCCCACCCCAGTCTTGGGATATGCTCTCAGCAAGGAGTTTCCACGCCTGTCCTCCAAGTCAGGGGGCTCCTGAAGATGGGGACACATCTGGAGGATGGTAGCTGACCAGACCTCTCAACTTCCTGTCCTCTAGGAGGCTTTCACTGCAGAGAGGCCTGGAGAGGCCCAGCACCCAGCCTCTAACATCCAAAGGCTGGTCCTTATCCAGGAACCCAAGGAGGGGAGGAGGCAGCATGGGGCAACTCACAGGCAGGGGCGGCACCAGCAGGATGAGGAAGTGCAGGGCCATGGACATGGCCACAGCCGCCAGCAGCCAGGGGTTCAGCCAGGGCGGCATCCGCAGCAGTGACTGGTTCTCTGAGACGCTGCCAAGGGCACAGGGTACTCACTGTAGACCAGGATGCCCCAGGGGGGCCCACTCCAGCACACTCGGCATTCCCTTTACACCCAGTCTTGGCTTTCTCTGTCCCTCAGATCCCAATTCTGGCCTGACTGATTCTCAGAGCCCCTTTTGGGCCCTGACTCTCAGCCTCCCACAATCCTCAGCCCCACTCCCAGCCCTGGCACCCACCCACCTGTTGAGGGCGTTGCACATCTCAATGGTCACAAGCACCGACAAGGCCATGGTTGTGGGGAAGCGGGACTCAAAGACCTCACAGTCGATGCCCTCGAAGAGCGGATTGTCCTCAGAGCACTTCAGGAAGTTTCTCTGAGTGCACAGGGTGAGGTCAGGGAGGAGCTGGCCAGTTGATGAGGAAGACTCCCCCAACTCCTGCCCTTGGCCACACCCGAGAACAATAGTGGGCAGAGTATTCCCACCAGGTGAACACAGGGACCCTACAAGGGCTGCTCCTCCAGAGGGAGCCAGGAGGCTGCACTGCACTGCAAGGAGAGGCCAGTGCACAGAGAGGAGGGCCACTGTCCTGGGGAGGGGTCTGTGGATCTGAGAGACAATGGCCACATCAGGGTGGGGGTGATGGTAGGGGGCCTGCAGCTAGTGGGAGGGTCCAGGGTTTGCCCTAAGGCTCTGCAGGGCCCCCTGGGTCTCTGAAGTGCAGGAGTGGGGCTGACAATTGACTGAGACCAGTGAATAAGTAAAAGCATATGAAAACAAATCAACAAATTCATGAGTGAATGGAATTTCCCTTTGGGTGTAGAAGATGAAGGCCACATGGGCCTTATTCACTGTTCCTCTGATTCTGATTCTTCTTCTACCTTTCTGTTTTCTTTTTCTTTTCTTTTCTTTTTTTCTTTTTCTTTCTTTCTTCTCTTTTCTTTTCTTTTCTTTTTTTTTTTGGAGACAGGGTCCTGCTATGTTGCCTTGGCTGGTCTTGAACTCATGGGTTCAAATGATCCTTCCGATTCAGCCTTCTGAGTAGCTGGGACCACAAGGATGGGCCACCATGCCTAGCTCTTCACTACCATTAGAAAAAGGTTTCAGCCAGGTGTGGTGCTGCATGCCTGTAATCCCAGTGACCCAGGAGGCTGAGGCAGGAGGATCACAAGTTTGAGGCTAGCCTCAGTAAAGTAACAAGACTGTCTCAAAATAAAAAAAATAAAAAGGGGGACTGGGGTTGTGGCTCAATGGGAGAGCACTCGCCTAGCATGTGTGAGGCCCTGGGTTCAATCCTCAGCACCACATGAAAACAAAATAAAGGTATTGTGTCCACCTACAACTAAAACAAAATTTTTTAAAAAATAAAAAATAAAAAGGGCTGAGGATGTGGCTCAGTGGTTAAACACCCTTGGTACCAAAAATGATGATGATGATAATGATGATAGTTCCATTCCTATCTCACGCCCTTTCTGCCACTGAAATTGAGCTCTAGCAGACTTGCTTTTTGCTTATGCCATGGGTAATGAATTGTCAGGGTGCAATTAACAAGAAACTGTCAGGGTGTGATAAAAGAAGCGGCCCTGGCCCCTGTAACCCCAGACAGTTTTCCTGCTGCTGATCAGCCTTTCTCAGTCTACTGAGGTGAGGACCTTTGGGAGAACTTCCATCGCATTGTCTTCCATGTCATGGGGATGAGTGTAAATGTTTATAACCAACCAGCTCAGTTCTCCAATAAGACAAATCTGCTTCTGGGAGTCTAATCTGAACACAGAGATCTTTTAAAAGCTAAGGGTTTAGAAATGGGGACTCTGTGCTGTAAAAATAATCCTCTGAGGGCAACCTGTGAAGGGACGCACTATCTGTCCACCTGTGTAGCAAGGGCAGCCCTGTATCCCCGCCCAGGGCACAAGTGCAGTGGTGAAGGCAGCTCTGGGTACCTGCCTCTGTTCTCTCACGCAGGAAGGAAAATTAGTCAACTGCGGCTTGACTAGTTCTTTTTTTTTTTTTTTTTGGACAAAACTACATGCTTTACTAAGCCTAACCTACCAAAGTTATTACTAGTCAGAATGAGTGTTGGCTAGTTTTTGTTTTTTCCTGTGGTGCTGGGGATTGAACCCAGGGCCTTGTGCATGCAAGGCAAGCGCTCTACCAACTAAACTATGTCCCCAGCCCCTGCTAGTTTTTTTTTTTTTTAATTTAGTTGTAGATGGACAGAATGCCTTTATTTTATTTATTTATTTATATGTGGTGCTGAGGATTGAACCCAGTGCCTCACACATGCTAGGCAAGCACTCTACCACTGAGCCACAACCCCAGCCCCCTGCTAGTTCTTATTTCAACTAAGAGAGAGAGAATCTCGTCTCTTTAAGTCAACAGTAGGATTGTTTCTCCAAGAGCCACACATCTGAGGCAAGGGCACCTGCTTTTATTTGGAGCTGATCATATAGCAGAGAAAACGTCCTGAACTTGGAACCTGGCTCTACCCATGTGGCCAAGAGACCAAGAGAATCAAGTCCTCCTGCGAGCTGTGCCACTGCCATCAGACTCCACGCTCCCAGATCCTAACGACTTATGTGAACATGCAAACATGGGAACATTCTTATGCTGAACAAGGGGTGGAAATACCAACAGGATAATATCAATAAATCCGGTTGCTATAAACACTGTCTGTTCTGACCTCCTAGGTGCTTCACAGTGAGCCAGGCCACACACACACATTATGCCCCAGGTTGTGGCTCACAGTATGGACTTCTACATGGTTTATTAGAAAGTGCTCAGGGCTGAACTGTCTGTCTCATAAACACATCAGGAACTCCTGGGGAGCCCATTTCTACTGAAGCCACTGCTCTGTCCACTCCTTCCTTTTGCCTGCCTGGCTATTTCCTCTGGCACTTTGGGTTTGACTAACTTAATGACTGCCCAAGGCTCTTACTGTGTACCAGGTGTCATTCCAAGCACTTTATAAGTATTAACCCAGCCCTATGAGGTAGGGACTATTATTATCCATTTAATAGTCCAGATGAGGCACAGGTTAAGCAGTCTGTCCAGAGTCACAGAGCTAGCATGCAGTGCACACCTAGGGTTTGAACCTAGCAGCTTAGATCCAGGCTCTATGCCTCCTGCTCTTAACCACTCTGTGGCCACTTTTCTTTTTTAAATATATTTTTTAGTTGTAGATGGATGCAATATCTTTGTTTTATTCATTTATTTTTATGTGGTGCTGAGGATGGAACCCAGTGCCTCACACGTGCTAGGAGAGCACTCCACCACTGAGCCAGAACCCCAGCCCCGCTCTGTAGCCTCTTAGCAGTGTCCCCCAGGAACCCTAGGACTTTAGACTGTCATGAGCTTAATAGTTTGTGCCCAGTACACAGTAGGTACCTAATAGCCATTTCCTTATCAAGCAGCTAATTGAGAAATGGGATGAGCTTGGGCTGTTGAGAGGGCAGTGCAGAGCCAACTGGGCAGATTGATGGAGGGCATGGGGGAGGGATCAGTGTGACTCCCAGGTGACTGGCTTGGATGATCAGGCAGGCAGTGAAACAGAGATGGAAATGAAGAGAGGGATCCGTGTGGGGGAAGGTGAAAGATCTGACTTAGGCTCTTGGACTTACGATGTGCCTGCAGGACATTGCAGGGACATCCAGCTGGATGTATGGGGCTGGGGCTCAGGAGAGGTGTGTGGGAGGTCCTAGAGATTTGAAATCCTTAAAGAATGGTAACAGATCCAGGGCTAGAAGGAAGGGGCATCTTCCCCACTCTGCAGTCTGGCTCCCACAGCAGCCAAGTGGGTAGAGGCACCCAAGGCTGACCTGAGCTCCTGCAGTGGGCTGCCAGCCTTCAAGATGAGGACCTGGGACCAGGCTCTCCATGGCTTCAGGAGGGCCCATCCCACAGCCTCGAGGGTTGCTGGGTGCCAGGAATGAGGGCCTTGGGCTGCTTCCTGCTCAGGTGTCAGGGGCAAACACACTCAGAGTAAGGAAACCCTGCAATGATTATTAGGAGCAGAAGCAGCATCTCCTCTGGGGTCTCTGAGTTTCTGGCACATTCTGAGCTTGGCTCCTTAGGTGGTGGATGTTTAATAAGGGGAGAGGGTAGGGCAGTGGTGGGCAATCATGGGGTTCTGGATCCTTCTCCCCTGGAACTCCCAACAGCCCAAGTGGTAAGTTCTACCTCCAGTCTACCCAACATTTGCTCACCAGCTGGTAGAAGGTGATGTGAGGTCCCTCTGCATCATACAGGAACCACCAGGTGGCGGCAGCCACCGTGGCCAGGCCTACGTACACTGCAGGGAGGGGAGGAGGAGACTGGCTATAGTGAATAGTGGCAGTTTCCTGGCATCTATTTCCCCTTCCTAGCAATTTCCTGAATTTCCGTCAGGGAACCACCTACTCCCTCTCTAAGCCATGTGGTTTGCAGACACCTACCCTCAATGCCAATAGTGGTCACTGAATGACAATCAACTGGTCATAGTTATTGTTTAGAACTTAAGCAGGTGACCCAACTTATGCTAATGAAAACAGGCTTGAGAATTTTATTCGGAAAGTTCTCTCTTCTGTTGAATTTGGAGTGTAATGGGGCAAAAATGAGGACTGGAGCTGCAGCAGCCATTCTGCCACCCTGAGAGATGCCTGCCTGAGAATGGAGTTGAAGCAGAGCCAAAATATGGCAATGATACTGTCTGAGGCCTGGATCCAGACATATCTGAGATGTGCTCCAGTCTTCTACACAAGCTCTCAGAGTTTGTGTTTCTTTTGGCATAAGCTGACCAAATTGCTCTATCTGTAGTTTGCAAACCTAATGGATACAGGTCTCAGGAAGCTCACCAAGGGCTGGGGCCCTGCTCACCTCCAATAGCCAGATATCGGAAAAAGAGCCAGCCACTAATGAGGGCCTCTTGAGGATTCCGGGGCAGCTTCTCCATGATGTCCAAATCTGGTGGGTTGAAGCCCAGGGCTGTGGCAGGTAGGCCATCTGTCACCAGGTTCACCCAGAGCAGCTGCACGGGGATCAGGGCTTCAGGCAGGCCCAGAATTGCTGTGAGGAAGATGCTAGAACCAGAGTCATGGGCTCTAGCCCCCAGCAGGGCCAGCCTCCACCAGATGGAGGGTCCAGCTCCTGTTCACACCTAGTCCAGCCGTGCCTCCCCTAGTCCCAGCTCTGGACCCTGGAGACATCTGCTCTTCAGACCTAGCAGAGGCCAAGTACACACATGTATGCACACACACACAATGCATGGCCAAGCACCAGACACATGCAGAAGCCTAGCAGCTGCCACACAGTCCCACAAAAAGCAGACACCTACTTGCTTGCCCCAATATGCAGAGGTGCAGAATCCACATGCGTCCAGCAAGCATATGCTCACCATCCCCCATGGGCCTCTCTCATATATTGAACACAAGGACAAGGTTGGGGAGACCACATGTAAAGTGAGAGATGATGGATGGGGACAGGTGAGATGCACACGTCCTGATCATCCTGTTTGTATTCATGTCCAAAGATGCACAAGAGCACACATGCATGCAGAAACATGCACACACACACCTCTCACTCGGGCACTCACACTAAGTGCACACATGCCAATTAATTCGTGCACACACATGGACACATTAATGCCCAAAGATGGGGCTGGTTCTGTGAAAATGGGAAGGAGGCCATGGCTGGAAGAATGACACAGTTCATTAGGGCTTCTGGAGAATGATGAGGTGTCCCTGTCTCTTCCCACCCTGAGGTGGAACCCTGGGAGGCCTCAGCCAGGGCAGGACATGTGTCCTTCAATCCCTGCAGCTCAGTTTCAGGGACACAGAGCTGCTCCAGAGGATTGGGAGGAGGGATGCAGAGCCTCACCAGACAACCTCGCCGACATTCGAGGAAATGAGGTAGCGAATGAATTGCTTCATGTTGCTGTAGATGGCCCGGCCCTCCTCCACCGCAGCCACAATGGAGGCAAAGTTATCATCCGACAGCACCATCTCTGCAGCCGACTTGGCCACAGCTGTGCCCGAGCCCATGGCAATGCCGATTTCTGCTTTCTTCAGGGCAGGTGCGTCATTCACCCCATCACCAGTCTGTGCACAGGGAGCACAGCACCTGAGAAACCTCCCTCCAGCTCCCCACCACCCTCAATTCAGCAGACAACCAACAGAACAAATGATGGCATTGAGAATGAACTTAGAAACTGGGTGAAGGATGAAGCTAAAGGAAAGGCAAGGGGTGGAGATAAGGGCAAAGTTCACGAGACCAAGTAAAATGTCAGAGAAAACCATGAGGTGGAGAGAATGAAGGTGAGTCCATGATGAACGCAGGGATGAAGTTCAGGTTGGATGTGGAGTAGAAGATGAAACTGAAGTTAGGGAGAAAGTTGAGGGCACTTAAGGGATGAGGCCAAGGTTGTGATCCATGTCCAGGGCTAGGTATGTGTTGGAGTCAAGGTGCAGGTTGGTCAGGGTCAATACTAGTCTCAGGCTCAAGGAAAAAAAATGGATAAAGGTAGAGGTCAAGTCAAAGTCAGGGGCCAAGTCAAGGTTACTGTCCACATTAGGAGGGATATTATAGTGAAGTCTGAAGTTGCTATTGAGGTCAAGATTAGACGCCCAGATTAAAGCTGAAGTCAATATAAAGTATTACATGGCATGTGTGTCAGGGATCAGCTCTGGGTCCTGGTCAAGACTGGAACCCCTATTAGGGTGGAGTTCAAAGTAAGAACCAGATTAAGATGGAAGTCAGAGGGGCTGGCTTGTAGCTCAGTGGCAAGGAGTGTGCTTAGCAAAAAAAAAAAAAAACAAAAAAGATGGAAATCAAGGTCAAAGTCAGGGACAAAGTCAGCATCGAAGTTGAACATAAGATGAAGAACCAGATTATAGCTGTAATCAAGTCAACATCCTCCCTGGCACCAGTCTTGTAACCTCACCATGGCAGTGACTTCGTTAAAGGACTGCAGGTTTTCCACGATGCGGGACTTATGCGCTGGCTCCACACGGGCGAAGCAGCGGGCGGTGCGGCAGGCATGGCGCTGCTGCTCTGGGTTAAGGTCATCGAATTCACGGCCTGTGTAGGCTTTGCCCTCCACATCCTCTGTGTCCCCAAAGATGCCAAGCCGGCGGCAGATGGCCACAGCTGTGCCTTTGTTGTCTCCTGTGATCATGACCACGCGAATGCCTGCTCGGTGGCAGCGTGTGATGCAGGCAGCAACCTCAGGCCGTGGGGGATCCAGCATGCCCACGCAGCCCACGAAGGTCAGGTCTGTCTGTAGGAAGTGGGCAGGTGCAAGCCAGGCCTGAGCCCACCCTTGACCTGCTACCTGCCTGGGAACCACAGGGAGACACATGGCGCCCAGCACCCACCTCGTACTGAACAAACTTGCTGCAGTCGTCCAGCTGCATGTCCTCTTTCTTTGGGGGTACATCCCGGGTAGCCAGTGCTAGACACCTCAATGTGTCTGAGCCTGAGCCCCAATCTCGGATCTTTGCCAGGATCTGCTCCCTGGAGGTGGTATTCAGGGGTGCTGTGCGGCTCCCCACACGGACTGAGCTGCAGCGCTCAATTACACTCTCGGGAGCCCCCTGCAGAAGTGGGGAGGAGGGGAGGCAACTCATCAGCCAGAACTCCACAAGTCCTCCCTGCCCAACTGAGGAAACTGAGACCCAGATATGGGGAAAGGTCACCCAAGGGTGCACAGAATCCATTCTTAGACAGCTCTGAGTTGAAACCAAGTAAGCCCCACTGTGAGAAACCTAAAGGGAATGTGGAGGTAAGGTCACAGCCACCCACAGGGTGGTACACTACCTCCACCAGCCCACAGTTGAGAAGGCCTGTGGCAGCATTTTGGCATAGGGTGGGGTGGAAATGACATCCCATGCAGGCACCATGCCCCTGCCTGCCAGGTGCCTCTGGGATTCCAATTCTGTAGGGGCCTTGGAAGTAGGGAAGCAGCCTGAGCCCAGTCAGGGGTCCAAAAATAGCCATGCAGAGGGTGTGGTGGATTATGACCCTGAGAAGATGGTGTGTACTGGGGGGGACTGTGACAGTCTCCTCAGCAGCCCAGGGTCTCACTTTGGTCCTTATCCCAGGCTTAGGAATAGTCTCTGAAAGTTCCCTCGATGACTTCTCATCCTCCCTAAAGACTATTAACTTTTCAAAGTAGCCCAAGCTCCCAGTATGAAAGTCTTTTCATTTTGCAAAGGGTTAAAATCTGTCTTGTGGGATGAAGTCAGGGCTGTGATTCCTACTCCAGGTTGGAAAGCAGTGACTAGCGGCGTTATGCATGGAGGTCTGGACAGGAGCTGGTGCCTTTCCCTCTGAGGGACACAGTTTCCAAAAACACTCTAGCATCTTCAAAATAGCCAAACTATGAAACCAGCCTAGGTGTCCATCAACAGATGAATGGATAAAGAAAATGTGGTGGTGTATATACACAATGGAGTTTTATTTGGCCATAAAGAAAAATGAAATTATGGCATTTGCAGGAAAACGGATGGAGACCATCATGTTAAGCAAAATAAGTCAAACTCAGAAGGCCAAGGGTCATGTTTTCTCTCATATGCAGAAGCTAGAGAGGAAAAAGGAAAACAAAGGTGCAGGTGGATCTCATGAAAATCAAAGGGAAAGCAAAAGAGGAAAGGGGGAAGTCCTGGTAGTGATATTGGCCAAATTATATTGCTATACTGTGTGCATGTATGAATATGTAACAAACACCATCAATATGTACAACTATAATGCACCAATAAAAAAGTGTGTGTGTGTGGGGGGGGATGCATCAAGGGAGGGTACCAACTACTTCAAAACCACCAGAAGAAAAATGGGCTTCTAAGAACTGCCTGCCTGACCCTGCTGTTCACAAGGGAAAACTGAAACCCACAAAAGAGCATGGATGACTCCAAGTTCATGTGATGAGGCAGGGTCCCTCAGCCTTGGTCCCTTGGCTTCTCCCCATTACACCTGGACACTGTTCCCAGTTCCCCATAGCATGCTTGTCACTTGACAAGGGGCCTCCTCCTCTCCTTGGTCAGTCTCCTGCAGTTACAGGCTCTGGTGCTTTGGAAGACTGGAGACCAGGTGCCCCTGAGACATGTCCCCACCTTCACAAACATCTTGCTGCCCTGGGCCTTGGAGTCAGGGTGTGTGGGCGTGCAGTACACCGACATAGACTTCCGGTCCCGGGAGAACTCGAGGGTAAGCTCCTTCCTCATGAGTTGCTTGATGACCTGCGGAGTCCAGGCAGGTCAGGGCATGAGGGACAGAGCCAGCTACTCTTGTCTGCTTCTCACCAACCACTTAGTCCCAAGAAAAGCCTCTTGCTCTCTGTGGTCTGGTATCTGTACTCCTCTGACCCTGGCATTTAAGTCCCTACCTTCCTCTCTAAAAGGCTACCATTCCCTGGTCTTAAGTGCACTTCCCAACTCCAAGCTCTTGCCCACATTCATCCCTTCCCTCTCCTTGCTTAGAGCCAAGTCTTACTAGAAGGTTGAGATCCTTCCTCCTTCCAGAAGGCTCCCAAGACTCTGCTTTCCTCTCTCTCTTCTCCAGATGACCCAGAAACCCCAACCATGCAGCCTGAGGCCCGAGATCTCCACCCTGCTCACCGCATTGCAGGCACCAGCTCGCTCCACCTGGGACAGGGCCTTCAGGTCCGTGTCAAACACATTCATCTTCTCCACCAGGCAAGTCAAAGCTGTCTCCGTGGCCTCTCCCACCTTCTCATACACGCCCTTGGCCTGGCAGGTCCATAGAGACAGGGAATGAGGGGCAGGCTGCCCCAGCTTGGTTCTCCAGCCTCACTTCTCCTTCCTTTCTTGATCCCTGGAGACTCCTTTGCCAAAGCATCTTTGTACAGGCCCATAAGCCCTTCCCAGACAGCCTGACCTAGGGTTAGGGTGGTATCTGGCATTGAAATTCACCCCCCAGTCAATGTATCAGTGACCATGTATCCTTCCCTGCCCTTCTCCTATCTCTGACCACTCCTTCTCATCCTCCTTCAACAGGTTCTCCTTGCTGGGTCTCAAAAGCCTGCTGCCTGGGCCCTGCCTCTCCCCTCCCACTTTATCTCCTTGAGGCCCCAAATGCCTCCTGCTTCCACTGCCTTTCAAGTGTTCTATGACTGCCAGTGCTGGACCCAGTCAAGACCACTCAAACTCTAAGCCCACATACCCACATGCTGCCTAGGGGACCTTGTCCCTTGGGGTCCCCTCAGGCCACCTCCTCCTCTCCTTATGTTGGAAGTTACTTCGTTCCTCTCTTTCACCTACCTAGTCACCAAGTCACAGGATTTCCAGTTCCTAAATCTCTCTCTGACCCATGCCTTCTCCCCTCTCCCTGAGACTGCAGTCAGGGTTCAGCTGGTATCTCTCTGGTCTGGACAACACAGGATACCCAGCTCCTGTCTTGCCATGCCGGTACCATCATTTATCCAGAGACCCAGAAGATCTTTAGTAAATGCATGGCTTACTACATGACTCTCTGCTCAAAACTTTTTGCTGGCTCTCCACTGCCCTCAGCTTGGCATGGGTGGTGACTTAATCTGGTCAAAGACTTCCCCTCAGGCTGGAGCATACACCTAGGCACTCCATTCCCCTGCTCCAGCCACACAAATGGCATTTGATGCTTAAATCACATCTGGGCCTTTCCTGGGCTGTGCCTTCTGTTTTAAATGCCCTTTCTCATCCTGCCCCCCTCCTCCTCTTCCCCCAGGCATCCCTGGCCCTAACACTGCGGTCTTCCACGGCTCCCAAGCCCCAGGGATAGGATTCTGAAGCCACCTGAGCCAGAAGGAGCTATGGTAGCTGTTATGTGCAGGGGTGGCCACTGGGGTGTGGCACTCCCAAGAGGCAAGGACCACCCACCAGTGGGAACTTTGAGACCCTGAGAAAAGGTCTGTCTGGAACGCCTGGAAACTAGAGATGTCATGAAAGGGGCTGGGAGCCCACCTCGTTGTAGTCCAGCGCAGAGTCGTTGCACAGGGCACAGATGGTCGCCAGCTCCACCAGCCCATCGAACTGCCCGCAGCGAACAGGCTGCTCCCCTTGGCGCCTGCGAAGCCAAGAAAGTCAGTGCAAAGTTTCGGCCCCGCCCCCAGCCTAAGGAGGCCACGCCCACCCCTCTCGGGGGCACTCACACTTCTCCCTCCGGGGTATACGTGGTACCGGAGATGGTGAATTCGTGCAAACGGCAAGAGCCTGCTTCGGCTTCGGCTACCACGAACATCTGGGGAGCACACAGGCGTGCTCAGGCGGCTGGTCCCCCGCACCCCCCGCCCGTCTCCCCCGGGCAGCCAGTTTGAATAAAGCCTGACCTCAGGAGGGGTTCTTGCGCCTTCCCCCGCCCCCAAGAGCCTCCTGGCTCTCCTCCCCGGAGGGAAGTAATGAGTACAGGGTACTAGCTGAGGCGGGACTCTGCCCAGCTGTGTCCAGCTCTGGTCTGGCCATTTGCTCTGGACTCTGAGGGTTTATTGACTGCTTCTTCAGTGTGTGGGAGCCGCTGCTGATTTGGGTCCTACCTCATCTCACTGTGTGATCCCTGGTCAAAGTAACTGAGCCTCAGTTTCTTACTAGTAATATGGGGGAAAAGTGACTTCAGAGTTCAACCCCTCCTCCTTTCTCTTCCAGGGGATGAATTCCTGGCCTTTGGGGTAGGAAACCTACACCCTGCTCTGAGGCAGAGAGCTCCAAACCCAGAGATGACCCCAGAGAGGGAGGCCTTGCCAGCAGGGCCTGCTTGGATCACCCAGCCCATGTCTCTGCACCTCAGACCCAGGTGCTCTCCCCTCCCAGGGAGGCCTGCTTCCACGTCTGTTAGCTAGTTCTACTAGAGAGGCGGTTCTTGTTTCATGAAGTCTGCCTTCCTTACGGCATGTCATCAAATGCCAGCCCAGCACACAGCAGGTGCTCAGTAATGACCTTCTTGTTCTTATCTCTGTTCTAAGGGCATTCCTCCAGCAAGTACAGCCTGTTATCCAGTGTGTTCAGCCTCTACATCCCCACACTGTGCTTTTCAAATCTTTATTTCAGTCAAGAAGACACTGTTCAGATAAAATCCTATTAGAGATTTTAGCAGGTTGGAGGCTGTAGGGCAGTAAAGCTTGCCAGCGTCCCTTCCCCTACAGTAGCCTCGGATGGATGGGCTTCTCTGTGATCTTAGGGTCTCAAAATATTAAGCCTGGGTTCCTGAGGCCTAGTGCACAGACTGCAGGGGCAGGGATGGGAGAGTAGTGATGGAGAAACTGGGAAAAGTGGGGAACTCACAGCCTTCACCACCTCCCCACCCACCTCTCTGCTGGATTGGGGAGAGCCCTCTACCCATTGGAGTCTCAGCCAGCTTCCCTGGAGCATGTGGACAGCGGGCCCAGGATGTGGGATCAAGTGCCAGGGAATGAATAATTCCTGCCCTGGTCCTTCCCAGGTCACTGGAGCTGACATATCTGGTGACAGGCATCAACTACACAGTCATAATAGAGCTGGATAGAACCTAGGTCCAGGCCCAGCTTGACTGAGACACCAGGGTTATACTTGACCTTCTCCTAGATTCTTAATGGTTACCTGGCAGGGTTTGTACACCCAAGCTTCAGATGAAGAGTATGAGGTCCACAGACTGGCAGGGCCCCAAAGTGACA
Source organism: Glaucomys volans (assembly GCA_020662805.1). NCBI lineage: Eukaryota > Metazoa > Chordata > Mammalia > Rodentia > Sciuridae > Glaucomys > Glaucomys volans. The sequence goes on from JAJEJO010051770.1 coordinate 30,929, forward strand.
CACCGGTCAGAGTGACATGTGTCCAGCCAGGCATCATATGCTACAGCCTGCCAGTCATCTGCTCTGCCCCACAGAACCCAGATCTGCTTCCCACAGGGGAAAGAGCCCACGTTTCCTCCTCCATCCCTTGTCAAAAAGGAGGGGAGGGAGCAAGCCCAGTTGCACAGGATCTCACGGCAACAGCTGAGGGACCCTAGGCTGACTGGCCACTTACCCGGCACACTGACATTTGATTGGTGGTGAGAGTGCCTGTCTTGTCAGAGCAGATGACTGAGGTGCAGCCCAGGGTCTCCACAGAGGGCAAGCTTCGCACTATGGCATTCTTGCGTGCCATGCGTCGTGTGCCCAGTGCAAGGCATGTAGTGATGACCGCTGGGAGGCCCTCAGGGATTGCAGCCACAGCCAGGGCCACAGCAATCTTAAAGTAGTAGACAGCACCACGGAGCCAGGAGCCACCATGGGCCGGGTCAGCAAAGTGGCCGATGTTGATGACCCATACAGCCACACAGATGATGGAGATGGCGTGGGACAGCTGCCGCCCAAACTCATCCAGCTTGCGCTGCAGGGGTGTCCGCTCAGGCTCCACTGCTGCCATCTGGCTCCGGATCTTGCCCAGCTCCGTGTGCAGACCTGTGGCCACCACCACACCAACTGCCTTGCCTGATGCTATATTGGTGCCCTGGGCCAAGGAGAGATGAGGAAAGAGCTGCATGGCCTCCAGCCAGGGCTGGGAACCAAACCCCTTCAAGGCAGGAGAAGGACTCTCATCCTCTGACCTGGCTTTCTTTTTCTCCATGTTGCTAGTGCCTGTAGATTTATATAGCTATGTATTTATTGGGTCATTGCTCTCTTTCCATGATAGTCTGAGATCTAGGAAGGCATATCCCCGGTGCCTAGCAAAAGGTCTGGCACAGCCCTGGGCACCAACCCTTCAAACCCATTATACATGAATCATAAAAAACCACTATGGCCACACAATGATTCTAGGTAAAGAGTCCATAAATTATTTACTGAAGAATCCAGAAAACCTGAGTCTAAGCTCATCCATTCCTAAGGCCCCAGTAAAATCCCCAAATCTCATGTAAGGAACAGGAAGCTGCTCTGTGCCTCAGTCCTCTTCTGCAAAATGGTCCATCAGAGGCCCAAGACAGTGCTGTAAGGAGGCTGGCTGCTTGATGTGCCTTCAAATGGCCATGCTGTGGAGGCTGGCAAGAGGGCATGTGCTTCTGCAACCCCATCTCCCTTCTGCCCTGAGTAGTGCAGGCCCCATGGCTAAGGAAATGACCTGCAGTTAGCCACGCCACCCTCAGAGAGCTTCCTAGGGATGGCTGCTGACACTGGAGCAAACCTCCAGGAGCCTCCCTCCCACCCAAAGCAGCTTGTCCAGGATGTCCATGCAGCTGGGCACAGCACTCTCTTCAGGAAGAGCTCCGTGTGAACATGGTCTCCACTTCCAGGGAGACTCTCTAGTCCCTTATAACTAACTGGGTGCCCCTGGCCACTGTCTGACTGATCTGACCCTTCTTTGTGGCATCAAATACCATGCTGGCTTTAGGCTGTTACCAGACAGCTGTCAACTCTGTCGGAGGCCACAGGGGCAGGGCCCTCTCATCAAAACTAAAGCCACCACTCTCCCTAAGAAGAGCCAGGGTACTTGGCATCATGCCTTGGGGGTCAGTTTTTACATCTGAGAAATGGACCATTTCCACCATCCTTTACCACTTTTATTCTCTTTTCTTTTTTCCCTTTCCTTTCTCCCTCCCTCCCTCCCTCCCTCCCTTCCTTCCTTCCTTCCTTCCTTCCTTCCTTCCTCCCTCCCTCCATCCATCCCTCCTTCCCTCCCTCCCTCTCACTCTCCCCTCCCCCCTTTCTTTCTTTCTTTCTTTCTTCCTTTCATTTTTTTGTTTGTTTTTTTGGTTTGCAGTGCTGGGGACGGAACCAGGACCTCATGTGTGCTAGGCAAGTGCTCTGCCACTGAACTACACCTCTGGTGCCTCCACTATTTTTGTAAGCCTTTTCCCTCTAGAGGGTTTTCTGTTGAGTGACTAATGACAAACTCTGCCCCTCTCCAGGCTAAATCTGGGTATGCTAGCAGGAAAGAAGAAAAGGTCTGGAGCCAGTATGTTTAAGTTCACAACCCAGCTCTGCCCACTCAGGCTGTGTGACCTTGGGCAATTTACTTAACCTCTCTGAGACTGTTTCCTTGTTGAAAAATACAGATAACAAGATCCAGATAACCTTATTTCAAAGGTTTGTTGTATGGATTAAATAAACTAGTGTGTACAAAGTGCTTGGAACAGTGCCAGACACACAAGCCTCAGGAAACACAAGCTACTATTATTACTATAAATTTGCATGCATTGACAATAACTGAGAAGGTTCTTTCCAATAGAACTCTGAATAACATTAATGTGATTGTTTTTATTATCGCTGTCCAGGCAAAATCCCCAAGCATCCTGGGAACTTACAGAAAACAGCATGTTCTTCTTGTCCTGGTTCACAGCTCTTGGGTCTGGGATGGCATCTGTGTGCTTGGTCACAGACACGGATTCACCTGGTTGTAGAATAAGTATGAGAAGCCCCACTCGAAGACATGCCTGTCCCCTTGTCCCCACTCAACCCTGGCCCCTGGCCCTCACCAGTCAGGATGGACTGGTCCACTCGCAGTGTGGTGGACTTGATCTCGATGAGGCGGAGGTCGGCAGGCACTTTGTCTCCCACTGTGCAGGAAGAATGGTTTGGCTGAGGGTGGCTTTGGGCCCCAGCCCCTGGGAAAGTCTACAAGGCTCCAAGGAACCAAGACTGGGGCTGGGAGTCAGGGCCCTGACCTGTGATCCCTTAAGAAGATCCCTGGCCCTCAGGCCACCGCCTCCCAATCTGCCTAATAAGGCTTGAGCCAAATAGCTTTGAAGGGGTGTGACAGCCACCCCATCGACATACATAACTGGAAAGATGGAGGCACAGAGAGGGACGGGGTTCCCTGGTGTCATACAAAGACAGGAGGAGGCCCCAGCATACCCGCCACTTCCACGATGTCTCCAGGGACTATGTCCCGGGCACGGATCCTCTGCACGCCCTTGCGGTCGGAGCGGGTCACCTTGCCCATCTCAGGCTCATATTCCTTTAAGGCTTCGATGGCACTCTCAGCATTGCGTTCCTGAGGAACAGATGGGCAGGTGGTCTGTCCTTGCTGCTCCCTCAGAATGATACCCTTGGGGCCTGGGATTGAGCTGGAAGCAGAAGGATCTGCAGGGGGAGGTCACAACTCCCAGCCAGGGCTCCTGGGCCTAGCCCCACCCACTGTGCCTCTCACCTGCCACACACCCACAATCGCATTGGCCACGAGGATCAGCATGATGACCAGGGGCTCCACAAAGGCTGTTGTGGTCTCCTCGCCCTCCTCGAACCAGGCCAGGACCTGCAGGGTCAGAGCTAGTGAGCTGGATCATGCTGAGGGCCCCATCTGTTCTCCTTGTCCTTTGTACTTGGGTTTCCTGCCTGCTTCCCTGCTCAGGGGAGATATCCCCAGGGAGTCCTGGGCTTGCAGAGGGGCTCTCCTCTGAGAAGGCCTTGGTAGAGGACACCCATCCCACAGATATGCCCAGGCCAACCTTCAAGGGGTGGGTAAGCCAGAGACTTGTGTCTGTGTGGAGCAGTGCTTCTCACCACAGCCCCCAGGGACTTGTTAGAAACACAGTTCTCAGGCCTATCCCAGACCTCTGGGGTCACAACCCTGGGGTGGGTCCAGGAATCTGTGATTGAAAAGCCCAAGTGATTCTGAGCATGCTCACGTTCAAGGTCCCTGGCCAGGACAGTATCCTTCCAGTCCTAGAGCCCAGGACTGGGAGACAGACTCCCATCAAGTCCTGTGTCCATCTCTGGCCTAAGCAGGTACTTGTTATGCCCTCTGCATGGGCCTCATCTGTGCTGTACAGGGGCACCAGCAGGCTTGGGCTCTGCCATGCACAGATTTTTTTTTCTAAGTTTCCATATTCCATAAAGACCAGACACAACTAGAGGGGAAGAGCTGGTCCCAGTCAGTGCTCCTGCTGCTCCACACTCTAGGTCACCATGATGAGGTCTCCCCCCAGGCCCTGCTGGGAGTGAGACCAGCAACAGGAACCATGTTCACCCTTGGGGGGCTGCTTTCTAGCCCTGTATTCACCTCCAGTCCCTGCTATTCCGCCAAAGAAGACAACCACAGTCCCTTAGCACATGTCCAGCCTGGACCTGGCTCCATGTTTAGAAGGGGTGTGGGCAGCAGGAATGAGGGAAGAGCAAAGGAAAGCAGCAGCCAGGAGGAGCCTGCAGGAGGTTAAAGCCAGAGTCTGTCTAAGGAGCACTAGAAGGAGCTGCAGCATTCAACCAGGGGACATCTGGCAACATCTGAAGACATTTTTGATTGTTACAACTGGGAGGTGGGACTGACATAAAGCTCACTCTGACATCAGGGCATAAGATGGATGGGGGCGATGCAGATGGAAGCCAGGGGCCCCAGTGCCAAGGCTTCGACAGTTCAGGCAAGGGAAGCTGAAGTCTGAGTAGAAAAGGAGTATGGAGGACCAGGGAGCGCCCATGGCCAGCCAGCCTTGCAGCCCACAGCCTGGGCCTCTGAGCGTTGCCCAGACCCACCTCCCCCTCCCAGCCTACCCAACGCTGCAGTATGACAGGCAGGGCTTACTTACAAAGGAGACCAGGGCAGCCAGCAGCAGGATGCGCACCAGGAGGTCCTCAAACTGCTCCAGCACCAGCTCCCACAGGGACTTCCCTGGAAATAGGAGAACGGCATGAGGCCCCGGCCTCTGACCCGCTGCCCTCCCCATTCAGAGCTAGCTCCAGGGGGCCTACCCCCATTTCTCCTTGCAGTTCAAAGATGGAGAACCCAAGGCCCTGAGAGGCTTGGGCAATGCTGAGGGGTTCAGCAAGGTCTCACTCTTGGGGGAGGGGAGAATCACAAACTCAGAATAGCCAAGGATGTCATGCCCCACCTGGCAGAATGCCCCAGCCCCGGCCTCACCTTCCTCAGTGGGGAGCTCTGCAGAATCCAGGCAGCCACAGGAGCATGAGGAGACAAGAGATGAGGGGGTTATGTAGTGGGGTCTTGAGGACTTTGGCAGCCCCTCTCCCTATGCTGCCCAAAACACACCTGCCTGGATGTGTCTGCCCAGCCCTCTGTGAGTGGATGACTTGAGCCCAAATCCTTCCGCCCTCCCCACCCCCCGCAACTGGCATTAAGTGAGCTCCAATGTGGCTTGGCTCACTTTAGCATGAGACCAGAGCCAAGAGGGGCCCTTCTGGCCCTCCCCCAACTCAGAGAGGAAACTGAGGCCTGGAGGATACAAGGAACCTCAAGGTCACACAGAGAGTTGGAAGTTCTCACGGTCCCCCTGGTTTATTCTTCCCCCGATAGCTGCCCAGTGCTGGTCAATGTCACCCAACCCCATGACAAGGGAGCCCCTTCTGAACACTGCTCAGCTTCCATTCCCTCATGTTCTGACCCACCTGCTCCTCCAGAACCATCTGGTCAAGGTGAGCAGCAGAGCCAGCCCTTGGAGCCCCACCCCAGCCAGGCTCTCCTGGACTATCCCTCCAGCCACCAGCAGCCCAGACAGTGAGAACCCTTCCTTGACTTCCTCCTAGGTCTTCCATTCAGGGAAGACCCCCAGCACCACACCATGTGCCCAGACCCACGCACCATCTTGAAGAATACTGTTTCCAAACACTAGAAGCACCTGCCTCACTTTACCTGCCAAATTTTTTTAATCTTCAACATTTCCTCAAACACGCTTTGTACCAGCCAGAGCCGGCTGCCACTCATACCTGAAGTCTGAATTTTCCAAAGAGCCTAAAGGGGAAGCAAGTCAGGAGCTCCAGATCTACTTCACACACACCAGAATCGAGGGTCAGAATGGACAAGGCTGGAGCCGGGTCACACAGGGAATGTCTGTGAGTGACTGTGAAGGGGGCAGGAGCTGGACTCTGTCTTTTTAAAAAAATTTTTAGAGTTGTAGATGGACAGCACGCCTTTAATTTATTTGCTTATTTTTGTATGTGGTGCGAAGGATCGAACTCTGTGCCTCGCACATGCTAGGCAAGCACTCCGCCCCTGAGCCTCAGCCCCAACCCCAACAGCTGGACTCTTAATGGGCTCCCAACCATGGGCCAAGCTCCTGTCTCTGCTGAAGACATCGACGCCTCCCAGGATCAGTCTAACCCATCTACGCCTCTCCTGCCCTTTGCTACTCAGAGGCCAGCAGCAGCAGCACCCTGGAGCTTGTTAGCAGTGTAGATCTGAGGCCCCTGGCTGGCCCTCTTCCCCCGCCTGCTTCCTGACACATGGGACAGGTCTTACGTCTGTCCACCTGTTCTTGGCCTGCAAGCATTTTTTCCCATGGGAATCTTTTTACTGGACCACCTGGTTGGAAGATTTGGGGTCTGCACCTGGCAGCTGAACCATGGAGAGTATTAAGCAGCCCATTGGACCGCAGGGATCCAGGAGGGAAACATATAACCTAAAAATACACTTTTTAGCATTTTCTCTAAAGTCCTATTTTAGGCAACGGCTGACATTTTCCGTGGAAAATGTAATCTCCAGTGTCCTGCGTTGAGATTAAAATCAAACAGACATTTTCCTTCTGATCTATTTAACTGAAGCGAACAGGAAAGGCGGGAGGAGGGCCAGGCCTGGTTTCTGGGCCAAGTCTCCAATGCAGCAGGGTTCTTTAGAGGTCATCTCAGTCATGCCCCAGTCTCACAACAGAACACTGCCAACTCTTGGCACACATCAGACTGCTTTTGCCATGCTCTACTGAGGAGACTCCCAACCCCTCAACTTTTTAGGGGTTTTTGACCAAGAGGAGAGTCCATCTGACAGTCTCACTTGAATCCCTCCTGCTGTTTCCCTAACCCCTCCCTGTGAGGTATGAAGCTCCCAGCCTGCCATGTTCCTTAGTGCATCTATCCTGGGTAAGGCAAGACCTAGGGTTAGGATGTATGTCACAGTCACACATACCAGCTCTAGTTCCTCCAAGATGCCTCTGCCTGTCCCAAGTGATCTCTAGCTGTCCACCTGGACCTTCCCTCCTGCTCCTTGACCCACACTGACCCAGGATCCACTCTTTGGAGATCATTATGGCTTTCCCCAAATATTTCTGGTTCTCCAACATTGCAGCCACATAGTAAGCTTGCACTTCTCAGCCCTCAGGTGAGTTTCTAAGGGGGGGTATGTGTTAGTTCCAGGCTGAAACGTTGGATTTTTTGTGTGAGACTTTCTAGAAGGTCACCATCCAGTAGAATGTTCTGTGATGACAGACATTTTCTCTGCCTATGCTGTCCAGTACAGTAGCCACTAGTCACGTGTGGCTACTGAGCACTTGGAATGTGCCTGGTATAACTGAGGAACTACACCTTAAATGTTGTTTTGTGGACTCGGGGTACAGCTCAGTTGGTAGAGTGCTTGCCTCACAAGCACAAGGCCCTGGGTTCAATCCCCAGCACCATAAAAAAAAATGTTGCTTTGTTCATTTAACTTTAAGTAGCCACATGAGGGTGGTGGCTGCTGTACTGGACCCTGCAGGTCTGGAGCTCTGCTATGGCAGCAGCGACCTGTGAAGTGGTGTCTGCTCTGTCATCCTCCTCACAGAGCCAGGAAGCATAGCATAGAGTCTCAGATGACCAACCTGCCGCTGGCAATCAGCAGGAGTGAGAAATGAACCACTGAGAGTCTTTTTTTTTTCTTTTTCTTTTTGATATTTTGTTTTGTTTTAAGAGATGGGGTCTTGCTGGAGTGCGGTGGTGGATGCCTATAATCCCAGCTACTCTGGAGGCTGAGGCAGGAGAATTGCGAGTTTGTAGCCAGCTTTGGTAATTTAGCAAGACCCCATTTCAAAATAAAACAAAAAGAGCTGAGATAGAGCTTATTGGCAGAGCACCCCTGTGTTCAATCCTCACTACCACCAAAAAAAAAAAAAAAAGAGAAAGAGAGAGAGAGAGAGAGAGAGAGGATCTTGCTATGTTGTCTAGACTGGTCTCAAACTCCTAGGCTCAAGACAACCTCCTGCCTCAGCCTCCCTGAGTAGCTGAGACTGCAGGTTCTCACCACAGTGCCCAGCCAGCCACTGAGATCTTGGGGTTGTACTGCAGTACCCTACCTTGGCTCAGACTCGGTTTTACCACCAGGATCCCCTTCCACCTCCACCTGGGGAGGCTCAGCCAACCACAAAGTCATAGGAGATGCCCTGACCACCCTGCATGTGGCATGCATGGTTGCAGTCCTGCAGCAAGCAGCTGACTCCCTGGGAAGCCCTGCACCTCACTGGGAGGATGGGGTACCCACACCCACCTTGAGGGGCTGCTGTGACTATCATCATCGTCACCATCAGGAGCTGCATTTGCTGAGCTCCTACCATTTACCCCGCAGTGCACCAGGTCTTACCCACCTTATGTCCGGAGGATACATAGGAAGATAACTGGGGGCTGAGCCAAGAGTGCTCAGCAGGTGACCCAGGAGCAGTGGGTCTTGACACCAAGCTAACCCCTTAGGCATATTATTCCCTTATGATTCTCAGGCAAGCTAAGAAGGAGGATGCTGCTGTTATTCCCATTTTACAGAGTAGAAGACCAAAGCACAGAGAGGTTGAGTGACTATTTAACTGTTACACAGCCAGGAAGCACCAGAGAAAGGTTGTGAGCCCAGGCAGTCCAGTTTTTGACCCTCTGCTCTGGATCTCCTATGCTAACTTCTAGGCTGTCCTGCCTTCCCTCCTCTGGTCCCTTTACCACTTGGCCAAGGTCACCTAACAAAATTTGGTGTCTAGTGTCCTTAGAGTTGGACTGGATGCCCTCATCCCATCAATCAGCCCACCCCTCTGTAGTGGCCCCAGAGCCACCAACCAAAATCATTGTCCAGATGGATCTGATGTTCTCACAGGTGGTATTTGGGGGCTATTAGACCCTGCCAGCCCAAACCCAGTCTGCTTCAAATGTTAGTTCCACCAAGACCCAAAGGATACAATTCTCCCCTCACGTGAATGAGTCCCAGAGTCACAGAAGGAACCCAGGGCTGGGAGAACCCCATCCCGCTACCACAGGCACCCCCAAAAGATGCTGGGTCCCCCATGCTACCCCAGTTGCATGCTGTGGGGTTGAGCTAGTTCCCCTTGAGCCAGACGCTGTATTTGCTAAGTGGGGATGTCCTGTCCCGCTCATCTCCGTACTATCACTAGGTGGCTCGAGGCAAAAGCAGTAAGGGGTGTTCTGCTCCTCTTGGATCCCCATCTGGCCAGCCCAGGAGCACACAACCCCTACTGTTCTTGTTTGAGCCTCTCCCAGCCTACCCTTGCTCTGGATCACTGTTACCAGACCGAGAGGGCTGGTGTCCGCTGATGCCCCCGTGGAGTCAAGGATCCTGAGAGTGAGATTGTAGACCCAGGGCAGGCCAGTGGGGCAGTAATCTGAGAAACTCCATGGTTTAAAGCAAAGAATCTGGTCCAGAGGTTGAGTTCAAGTCCTGCTCTGTCTGTTGGTACTGTCCTGTCAACAGGCAAGTCCCTCAAGCCCCTGTGTCTGTTTCCCCATCAGCACACACCGGGTGGTGACAGGAGTGCCTTATAAGGTTATCGGAAGCTTGCATGACATGCATACAGCACCCAGGACGCACAGCTACGGGCACAGGCATTGGCACAAGTAATTAGACCATAAGCTCCATGATAGCAGGAATGTGTTCAGTGCAGTGGAATGACGCCTGTCACACAGCAGCTACTCAGAACAAACTGATGAATGAGTGACCCAGCCTCTGCCCTGTCATAGACCTTCAGACCTCCCTGACCTTGGCATGGCCTTCAAGACCTTGGATCTGCCTCAACTTGCCCTTTTAGAATTGCATCCACATTTAGACGCAGGACACTCTGCCACCAGTCCAGCCTCAGGATTGCCACCACCTCCCCATTATCCTCCACCAATATTTAGCGTGCATCTTATCTGCTGTCCAGAGAACCCCGCCATATCTCATCTGAACCCCACCCCTCCA
>JAJEJO010051771.1:0-52331 GCA_020662805.1 Glaucomys volans
AATCACTCCAGGTGATATGTGACACTGTTTAGAATAGTAAAATAATTAATATAATTGGTTCTTCTGTCAGACTTTTAAGCTTGGGATCTTGGGCAAGGTGTGTAAACTCCCTATACCACAGTTTCCCCATCTATAAAATGAGAATAATTGTTCTCACTTCATGGAGGCATGGGAGCATTAACTAATGTAAGTAAAACACTTAGAAGATTATAAGCTCTCAATAATACAGTATCAACTATTATTACCCAATTAAAACTGGTTAGCTTTAATTGAATTTTAACTGCTACCTAGAATAGACTAGAAAATGAAACACAATTCTGCATGGATTTCAGAAACATGAAATGTAAAAGGTAATAAATAAAAAATATTTAAAAACCCTTCAGCAAATGTTAAGGAGCATGTCAAATAATTCCTGTGTTGAGCAGTAAGCAATTTGGTGATTGGAGCCTTTATAATTACCATCCCCCAATTTTCTGCTGTGTCACCAGGTTTTCTTCTGTGCAATTCTTTCAGGCTGCCTTTTTTCTGCTCTACCTAAAAAACAACTTCATATACTGCATTTTGTTTCTTAGACCCCCAAATCTCCTGTTGCCTTGGAATCACCTCAAAGGCCATAAAATGCTCTCTTGGCTTGGCAGAAACACATGCACACACTGCCCCCTAGGGGATCTCCTCTGTCATGACGCCTAAAACAAAAACAAAAACAAAAAAATCCCTTGGTACATGTGTAACTGGCTCAGAGGAAAAGGACAGAAACCTTGACTGTGAGAACCTGTAGAGCTTTGAAAATCCTTCTGAAACACTCTGAATGTTAAGTAACAATAATCTGCACCAGATTGGGACTTCATTAGAATTTGCAAAACAGAATCAGATACATATGACCTGGGTGTGCTTCCTTCAAATGTTAGGAATAAGGGTTTTGACCACAGTGAGAGTCTGGAATGGAAACCCACATTCGAAATGAACCCTTGAATGCTGATATGAACATGGAAGTTTCACAGCCCATATAGTATATCCAAAATTTAAGATGCTGGAAGAATGATTGACAGTAGCAACTGATGAAATTCATTCAACACTTGATAATTGAGAGACTACTGTGTTCCAAGCTCCTGTGGTCCTCATTGAACAAGAGGGCAAAGACACCTGCTTTCATGGGGTTGCCAGTCCATGACCATTCAGTGTCCTGTCTGCTGTCCCCCCAGCTTCCTGTGAGCTTCCCTTGGTTCTGCGGAGGTGCCGACTGGCCTTGGAATGGAAGAGAAGGGCAGCCGTTGTGCCCTGGTCACTCCAAAAGCATCCCACTTATTTGAAGCTGTCTCTTTCATACAACCTAATGAGGTTTTTCTTCTGTCTTTACTTTTTCTTATCAATTTTCTATTGATGTCAGTATTTGTTTTGTGTTAGTTATCTTTGCTCATTCTAAGCCTTTTGGAACCATACCAACTGGGTAAGAGAGCAGTATCTCACAAACCAAAGCCTCAGCCCAACACAGCCCTCCATTCTTACCTTGCTAGATTCTGTATGTCTCCTAGGCTCCTGCTAGTGCTTCCCTAGGTACAAATTCAGTTTATCTTTTCTTAGATGAGCATATCACAACTGCTCAAAGTGAGAAATAAACATCCAATATACAGGTTGTAGTGTTGTTCTACAAATGTGCCAGGAAAGATAATATTTAATTTGGAGGAAAAAAGAGCTCAAGAACATATATGCATGTGTGATCCGATGTGATCCTTATCTTGGATCTGGAGTGGAGGAGAGAGAAAAACTATGAGGATCCTTAGAACATGGGAGCTTTTACCACTATGCTTTCTTGAGACAATCAGAGGAATTAAACTGACTTCCAGTTACATAAAACCCTCCAGCATCTCTAATGGCTTCACTTTACAGGGCTCCATTTAAATCCATAAATGCAGTGTGTTTCTTTCCTTGTAAATTCACGCCACCATCTTCATTCTGAGCCTATCTACTAGTCTTCTAATCTCCTTCCGGATAGTTCACGATGCCTTCCTGGTCACCATTTTGGAGAGACATTGCCCACGTCCTGTCCCCTTTGCTATTAGTGTGCCTTGAAAATGGGGAGAATTTCTTTGCTTGTGAAGTTGTTGGGGGGCTTGACTTGCTGTGGCCACTGTGTCTTTCCTGATCCTGGAATCCTTCCCTAGGGCCCTTGCAGTGAGAACCACAGGTGTACACACCCTAGGTGCTTTTGTAGGTCACAATTTCATTCTCTGTTTTTCAGGGCTCTCTGAAGATTGAATCAAGGACTTTGAATGAAAAGCAATCTTCCACTTACAAAACTTACCTGCCCTTTCTATCAACCAACCATTCAGATCCATTAACAGAACACTACTTGTCTTGCTCTGTGTTGGCTCTTGTCGGTCTTCTTCCTTACAGAGGCTCCAACCCTTGAAGACTGCTGAGCACATGGAAAGGCACTCAGTAAAGAGAAATGATAGCTGCATCTGGGGGACACTGATGGTGTGCCAAGTAATATTTTTTATCTTAATTAATATTCATAATAACCTTTGTTTCACATCTGAAAACAGGGATCTTAACAGAGCCTAAGCAACCCACTCAGTCAAAAGGCTGTACATAGTGACAATTGTATTTAAATGCAGGGAATTTAATTTCAAAGCATTTATCTACTATGCTGTGCTGCTTCCCCTTGTTGGGGAAACCCTCCTGTGTCCTTGTTTGGGGAGCAAAACTAGTAACTCATATCCGTCATTAGGGATACTTCTTGTAATGTAGAAGTTAAGTGCTAGATCAACAATTATTTCTCTTTTCTACCATCCTTCCTTTTTGAGCTGGAGTTCAGGCATTTCTTCTCAATTTTATTCTGCATCTGTCCAGCCCAACAGGATAACCCTTTCCCTCTACTTCCAAAAAGGCAAATGCCAAGTTTCAGCTGTGGCTTCTTAGCCTAAGACAGAATATGAAACTCAGCAGCACTCTGAGTGCCCCAGGAACCAGCAGCAGGGACAGTGCCACAACTCAATACTTAAAGTATCTGTCAGTGGTTTCCTAACAAATGGCTCTACTTAGACTCTCCCTCCTACAGGTCACCTGCTGCATGTCCACCCGAGGCTGCTAAAGGCCATGCTCCTGCACTCTCTTTCCTGTTCTGGAAAATGACACTGAAACAGTAATGAGCCTGGAGGAAGCCAACCAGACAGGAAATAAAGCCACTTGGGTGCATGCGCTTGTGGAAGAGCTTTGTTAAGACCATTCATCCACTGGGAAAATACTTGTCTGATACAATCATGGCCAGGAATCATTCACCATCTCATTGGTGGGGAAAGCAGGTGGGGACTGATTTAAAACTGAACTCAGGCTGAGAGGACAGGTAGGGTGTGGCTCTGAGAGGCTACTCTGACAAGGTCTATGGTGATGTAAGAGGCCCTCTGGTCAGGATTTCCTGAAGCAGGGGCAAAGTTGATGAACCTTATTTTTAGATGGTATTGGTATTTTTAGTGAAAGTTCAACAGCTTTTCCATTTTTGGAGGTGTGGAGGGAGAAGGGATGATTTCCTGGAGTTAGTCACTTCCTTTCTGCTGGTAAAGAGATTTAGTGGTGCTCCTATGTCACAGGAAGTGCCTGGTGATGGTAAACACTGCTGACATAATGGGAACTTACACTGCTGATGTGTCAGAACACACATATTCCTTCCTGGCCCCTGGGCCAGGTGAGCGGGGGATGCTTCCTGTTTTCGGCTCTAGGAAGACCTTTCTACTTCCGGGAGTTGCTCTGTAGAATAAATCATAAGAACTGCTAGGGTAAGCAGCCAGGGCTGCAGATATTGGACAGCAATTTGGTGGCAAGAATTGTTGATCGTGCTCTGACAGCTCCAGGAACTGCTGAATCATCTTACCCTCTGTGAGGTGTATATGGAAGCCAAGTGAGTTTGGTTCCAATACCATAAAACAATTCTCATCTGAAACTTGCATGCTTGCCAGAAATGCCCTTAGTGCTTGGATCTCATCCATTCCTAAATACATTCAGCCCATATCCCACTGATTTCTTCTCTGAAATCTCTTGTGAATTTGCTTTTTCCACTCTACTTCTGGGATGTCAGTGATGTCCATTATCTCTTCTATGGACTAGTAAGTCATCTGCTCTCCTTGACAATGATCTCTCTGCTAGTAGTACCTGCAGTCCTGGGAAACACACAGCAACTTCCTTTCTCCCTTGTCCATAGTAAACACTGCTAATTTGTCATGACACTTTCACTGCTAAGCCCAAATTTAGGTGACCACACAGTCTTTCTTAAGAATGTCCTTCAGCTCTCATGACCGATCAATGGAACTGGCATTTGACAAAAATTCAATTTGCCATCTTGGGGCTCCTTTTAGCTATCTCAAAGCCAAATCTGATTGTGATTCTTACCTGATGAGAGATTTGCTCTGTCCCCCCTAGTGCCTACAACATGAATTTCAAACTCCTTGGCCAGTGACTGGACCGTTCACAGTCTCACTTCTCCCTATTCATGAATGAAGATGGAGACTGTAGATGTACATCCTTCATCTTTTTGCCTCCCTTCCCCAATTTCTGCTTTTTCCTTCTTAACAGTCTTCAGAGGATTTTTTTTGTTCTTTTCCCAAATACACTTTGCTTTTGTGTAACTCTTCACTTTGCCAAGGGCATTTTCCATTTCTAGCTTTTCCTTGTTCTATTGGCAAACCCTCAGGTTTTTCTTTTCTTTTTAATCTTCAGTATTTCTCATGTCACAATGATTGTATTAGGCAAAAATCAGTTTCCCCCCTCTTTGTTTCCATGGGCTTTCTGCTGCTTCTTTGATTAAAACAAAGTTATCATGCTATACCTATGTGTGTGTTGTGAGATATTGTGGTGATTACAATTACATGTGTCATGGTCATGCATTTGCTCATTAAGTCATATTTTACAGCCTTCTATGTGTTGTGTTACTAACCAATAAATTAATATATAGAATAGGTGTCTAATCATTTGTTGAGTGAATAAATGGCACTTCCTTGATAATCTAAGATAACTTTAGCTTTTGTATATCTAGAGTACCTTATTCAAAATCATAGGCATCTGTTGGCAGGATTATAGTCACAAGTTTACAGAAACTTGTAAAAATAAGTTTTTAATATACTTAAACATTAAAATAATGTTATCATGCTATACCTGTGTGGATTGTGAAAAACTTATTCTTACAAATACCAACCAGATATATAATTTTCCATGTGTGCATTTGACTACATGGCTTTCATCATACCTTTTCCCCCATCTTTGTTTGCTTTTCCTTCCCCTCTTCATCCTATATAATGGCACCTGTAGGGTGACCTTCAATCATGGTGTGAAACTGTCCCAGTTCTAGCATAAAAATCCACCTCCTGGAAAACTCCACAGTTGCAAGCAAACCAGGATAGTTGGTCACCCACCCCCTTTATGCACCCATGTTTTCTTCCAGAGAAATAAATTTTAAAAATCAAATCTGTGATCCTCTATATTTTTCTCTCTGTTGATATAACACAGGTTTTATAATTGTCATTGTTTTATAATATGAGGTCATATTCAATTATATTATTGTTTTAGTCAACATTTTCACTGCTGGGACCAAAATATCTGACTCAAACAATCTTAGAGGAGGAAAAGTTTATTTGGTGCTCATGGTTTCACAGGTCTCATCCATAAGTGGCCAACTCCATAACTGTGGGCTCACAGTGAGGTAGAACACCATGATGGAAGAGTATGGTAGAAGAAGCAGCTCAGGATATCATACGAGGAAGCGGGGGCGAGGGTGTTCCCCTCAACATGGATAAAATATATACCCTAAAGGCACCCCCCCAATGGTCAACCTCCTCCAGCTACCTGCCTACACTACACTTAATACCCAATTAGTCCCTATCAGTGAATTAATGCACTGATTGGTTTAAGGCTGTTATGATCCAATCATTTCACCTCTAAACTTTCTTGCATTGTCTCAGACATGAGCTTTTGGAGGATATCTAATATTGAAACCATACATTTCACCCCTGGCCCCCCCAAACCCTTGCCTATCTCCTAAGGAAAAATATACTTAGTCCATTTTCACAAGTCCCTATAGAATTAACAGTTTTAACATTGCCCAAAAGTACAAGTCCAAAGTC
Source organism: Glaucomys volans (assembly GCA_020662805.1). Lineage (NCBI taxonomy): Eukaryota > Metazoa > Chordata > Mammalia > Rodentia > Sciuridae > Glaucomys > Glaucomys volans. The sequence goes on from JAJEJO010051771.1 coordinate 6,114, forward strand.
CCCTTTGAAACTCAAGACAAATTATCAGTAGGAGCTCCTGTAGAAATTAAAAGCAAGTTACATATATCCAATATATAAACGTAGACAGTAAGTATTTCATTCTACAAGGGAGAAATATGGGCATAGAAAGAAGGGATGGGACCAAAATAAGACTGAAATCCAGCTGGGCAAACAAGTCCTAGAGTCCTCTGTCTGGCATCTGGAGCACGTGGCATTGCGATGTTCTCTCCAAAGGGCTTGTGTAACTCCACCCCTATATCTTGGCTGGTTGCAGCCCACGTGGCCTCTCTATTGACTTGTCTCTGCCCAATTCCGGTAGCTTTCCTTGGCAGGCATTCCATGGTACTGGCATCTCTTAATCTTGGGGGGTCTCCACTGCAGTTGCACCTTCCTCCCCCACCTCTCCACGCATCACCTATCAGGGGCAGCACACAGGAACTCTGACCCTGCTGCATTTTGCCTGACCTCCCAATCCTTCCTTTGAAAACTCAGGGGAGCCTCCATGGGCCGGTAATTCTAGCACCCTGCATTCCTGCAGAACCAGCATCATGTGGTTGATGCCAAGGTCTGCCACCATGTCAAGCAACAGCCAAACCTCCAGGGACAGCAGCTATAGCAGCCTCTGAGTGCCTGGATTACTGAGCATGTGAACCAATTTCCTGGGCTCCCCTGTGTAAGCAGGGTGCCCCACTGGTCTTTTTTTTTACTTCCTTGAGCCTGAGATGGATGTGATCATGCCAATTTCTGAGATGCCCTAAACTATCTTTCCTTTTGCCTCTGGCCAAACTTGTCAGCATTTATTTAGTAGCCATAATGTCTTAAACAACCACACATTCCTTAGCCCTAGTTTTCTCACAGTTTTCTGACCAAACTGCAAGTTTTTCAAATCTTTCTGCTTTGCTTTCTGTTCCTGATTATCATAATAAACTTGGCTAAAAGCCACCAGCAACATCCATGCCACCATCTGAATGCCATGCTGCCTGGAAATTTCTTATGTGGGTTAAGAAATCCATCATCTTGAAGTTCAGCCTCACAGAAAATCTCAGAACATGGGCAAAATGCAAGGAACTTCTTAGTCAGAATGGAACATGAGTGGCCTCTACTCCAAGTTCCAATAGAGTCCTCCTTTTCCTCAGAAACCTCATGGTCCCTGTCTTTACTGACCACAGTTCTATTGTCCATTCTGGTCAGCTGAACTCCCAACAGAATTACCCATTAAGGCCCATGTCAATATTCTAAAGCTTTTCAAGCTGGCATCACTTAACTTTCCAAAATTTCTCTCACAAATTCCAAAAGCTCCAAAAGCTTCTGAACCATATGGTCAGGTTATTTAACAGCAACAACTGCACTTCTCCCTACCAATATCTGTTGCATTCAGCTTCTTTGCCACTGTGACCAAAAGACCTGAAAAGAACAATTTTAGAGAAGGAAAAGTTTGTTTGGTGCTCATGGTTTTGGAGGTCCATAGATGGTTGACCCCTGAGTTCTGGGCCCAAGATGAGGCAGAACATCATAGTGGAAGAATGTGGCAGAAAAATGTGACTCAGGATATCCCATCAGGCAGCAGAGAGAAAGCGCCCTTCAACATGGACAAAATATATACCACACAGGCATGCCCTCCAGTAGCTCACCTTCTCCAGTCATAATTAACTTGCCTAGAGTTGCCACCCAATTGATTCCTATCAGTGAATTAATGCACAGATTAGGTTAAAGCTCTCCTAACCCAATCATTTCACCTCTGAACTTCCTTGCATTGTCACACACATGAGCTTTTGGGAACACCTAATATCAATACAATAACAATTATATCACATTATATTATATACACTTTTCCCCAGTCTAATTTGACTACCAACAAAAACACTCCAAGTCAGCTGGTATAGCTCTAATTCATTTTTTTATTTGTTGCATAATACTTCATGGAATGAATATTTCAGAAGATTTTGGCTATTCACTTATTGGTGGGCATTTGTTTTGTTTCCAGATTTTTTGCCACTTTGAACAATGAGACTATGCACACACGTATATAAATACCCTCACATATTGGTGCTTTTATTTCCATGAGATAAAAGGAGTGGAATTGCTGAGTTGAATAGGACATAGAGTTTTAAAAAATTTTTTTTGTTTGTTTTACCTAGTTAAACGTGACAGTAGAATGCCCTTTGATACATCATATATAATTTCTCATTCTTCTGGCTATACATGATGTAGAATCCCATCGGTCATATGGTTATATATGTACGTAGGGTAATAATGTCTCTCTTGATCTTTGCAATTGTTGCTCAAGTGCTTTCCTGCACAGCTATAATGCAGCCCATTTCTGCCATCATTTGTATGAGCACCTTTCTTTCATATCCCCTCCACTCCATCATCCCTGGGTGTGATAATTCTTACTAACTTGAATTCTAATAGTCATAAAATGACATCTCATTATTACTTTTATTTGCATTTCCTTAAGTACCAGTGAACTTGAGCATTTAAAAATGTGTTTGGCTATTTAGATTTGTTCTTAAGTCATCTATTTGTATCTTTTACCTACTATTCTAATGGATTGAGTTTGGATAATTTTAAGAGTTTTTTGTATGTTACAGGTACTTTTTAAAATCTGGTGCAAATATCACCTTTGATATTGACCTGTGACATTTATTTTCTAGACCTTTGGGCATACAAATCATCTAGATTTTTATTTATTTGATTAAGCCTATCTTTTCTTCTCTAGTTTTGAATCCATGGTCTTCATTAGGAAGTTCTACTTAAACCCACAGAACATTTTATTGAAATGAATTTTCTTATTTTACTTTTTACATTTAACTCCACAATTTTTGTCTTGTATAACTCAACTGGCTTATAGCTGATTCTTCTTTGATCTGTGATCTGACTGATACTGGTAGTGTTCGACTTTCCACATTGACAGTGTGATCTCCTCCCAGGCATCCAGAGACCAGGTGAGTCTGCCCACGCTACCTCCTTCTTACACATTCCTGCACACCTTTCATTGGGTCTCCAACCCAAAGGCAATATTTGTCAAACTCTCATGAATCACCTTTTGCTAATGCAACTGCAATATTTTAGAAACACGGACTGTGGTGCAATATTTATTTGTTTGTTTATTTATTGTGGTGGGTCATGAGTGCTAAGCACATGAATTTTGATTACTTAGCTTCTACCCCTCCTCCCTTTTCTAAAACCAGTATTGTGATTTTCTTCTGGGAAATAGCTTTGTTACCCACTCTCAGTCCTGTGCTTTCAGGTAGAGTTGATGCTGGTCCTCGATCCAGAGTTGAAACAAAAGGTCCATCGCTAAGCCACTCAGGAGATTGCCCTGCACTCCCCATCATGACAGCTCGAGGAAGTACACCAACCAAAGCCAGTGAGACACAGAGGGTATTTGGGCAGCTTCTGGGAAAGAGGTTAATTTTCCCTCTCTCTTTCCTGCTGGTTATAAACAGAATGATACACTACTGGGATATGCTGGCAGCTACCCTGGTACCATCAGCATGTTAATGGAGCCTAGGAAGTGGAGTCAATAAATGGAAGCTTAGAAACTGGTCCATAATCCCATCTATTGAGTGCTGGATCAAACTATGTCTGAAGTGGATCCCTTGGTTGCTTGATTAAATGAGCCAGCAAACTTCCCTTATTTAAGAACAAACAAACAAAAACTATTTTAGATGAGTTTTCTTACCTCTTGTAACTGAGTCCTAATATGCAAGGCCTTACTTCTTAATTGTAATGATTTAATGGTGCTAAAGGAGTTCTTCATAAAGTTTCTCCAATTATCACACATGGTGAGGGTTGTCTCAGCTTTCACATAAACCACACCCATTGCAAAGACTGAGATAAGTCCAGTCACATCAGTGAACTTGTGTGGTAAGCCTGTCCTATGTGTGTTTGCATGGGGACAGTTAAGTCTATGCAGAGAAATCCACCTGAAGATTGAGAGAGCCAGGTAGAGGCTTGATCTGGTTGGGATGGGGGCATTTCTAGTCTGGGGTGGTCCCTGGTTCCCCACGTTGAAATCTTCAGAAAGAAGAGACTGTGTTAGTCATCTCTTCATTGTTGTGACAAATGCATGAGAAAAACAACTTAAAGGAGAAAGGCTTTACTTTGGTTCCCAGTTTCATAGGTTTCAGACTGTGGTCAGCTGGCTCCGAGGCAAAAACATCATGGTAGACTGGCATGGAAGAGGAAAGCTCTCAGGACATGGCAGTCAGGAAACAGAGAGAGACAGGAGAGGGAGGGGCCGGGGACCAGACCACCCTTCCAGGGTGTGCCCCTAGTGACATACTTCCTCCCATTAGGCCCCACCTTCTATGATTTCACCACCATAATACCATCAAATTTTTAATCCATCAGGGGATTAATCCACTGATGAGGTCAGAGACCTCATGATTCAATGACTTCCCAAAAGTCTTACCTCTGAACATTGCTGTGCTAGGGATCAAGGCTTCAAGACATGAGAATTTGGGAGGATACTGCATATCCAAATCATAACAGAATCCTATGTGAAAATGGAAATAACTCACTATGAATTCTGAAAGAACCCAACACATGATGTAGTAGCATTCACATCCTGAAACAGGTATAGTGACCAGTCCTGTCATCTCTGGGGTTTGAGAACAGTAGAGCAGAGAGGAGAAGAGAGCAGCAGCAGAGGGCCCTCCTAGACACTGTCTACAGGCATCACTGGTGCTTAGTGGGCAAGAGAGGCTTGGTTGGTGCAGAAGAACTCAACAGAACTGGCAGTGGTGCCAGCAGGTGTGATGTAGCAGCACCTGGGAGCTTCCAGGCTTCCTGGCAGAGGGAGCCAGGGAGAGGAGGGAAGAATAGTGAATCCATAGGATTCACTCACACTTCTCATGAGCAAGTGAGATACCTCCTGGAAACTCCAAGAAAATCTTTGGATGGTGGGAAGAAAGGGGAGTCAATTTGAAGCCCTGGAGTTCTGCATTGGTGGATGGGAATAAGAACTTGCAAAACAGTTTACTGTCATAAATGACAAGTGAAAGCACATTATGACTTTTCTTTGCTGGACTGCTGGTGGAACAATGCCTGTATCTTTCCTGATTTTCCATCCCCAGCCATATCCTCTTTCTAAATCCCTACCTTCCCTGCAAGAAAGTATTCCCTGATGTCAACTACGTAGAGTCTCACACACCCTATTCTATTATTCCCATAATACCTTTTAAATACCTCTATTTGTAATGCTTTTCATGCATTCTGTAATTTACTTACACATATGTCTCCCCGTAACACTCTGAACAACTTATGCTTATTTTCTATTTTTCTTGAATGGAGTTCCACAACTGTTTCATAGTATGTGCTCAATAAATGTTTGTAGAATTACCAACTGGATCAAAAACTAAACGAAACACAAACTATTCTCTGTTGTTGAGATAGAACATATTTAGGATGAAAATCTACTTGAACTGGCAACCCATTTCATTCACAAGAGTTTTGCGTGTACAATACTGAACTTGTTGTTTCTGCTTTCCTGGGAAATCACAATTCTTCTTGCTATTTTTTCTGGACAAGAGAGGACATGGCTAGAAATTGAGGGCATCTGACTAGGTTTTTTGAATTAGTGACCTTAATCTCCAGTGCCAGAATTAATCTTTCTTTTGTGAGGACCATTTAGCTGAGAAAGAGTTAATACTTACACTACTTTACGAACAAATTGCCTCATTCAGGACAGGAAAAAAAAAATTCTCCCAGAAAATTGGATGTCAGTGGATTATTCCCCCTCAGATCCATGGATTAGTGTGCGTGGGGAGGGCATCCAAGTGGAAAAAATGTAATATCAATGTGTTTGAGAGCAGCAGTATTTTTCTCCCACCACCTCAATTATAGCCCTCTTTATCACTGGCATCAGATGATGCATGTCTTGGTGGCTACTTCACTTAAGCCTATTATGGAACTTTTTTTTATTACTAAATATTTGAGAGCTTTTTAGAATTAGGATACACTTGCATCAGTACTGACTGAATCAGCTGTCTTATTTTTCTCTCTCACAAAAACATTGCCAATTCAAGAATTCCTTAAGATGAAGAGGACCTTACAATTTCCTTCCTTTACAGCCATATCACAAAATGTTAAGTTTTACGTAGTGAAGATACATGGGCATGTAAACTACGTAAATATTTTTTTTTCTTTCAGAAAACAAGGATTCACAATTTATGATGCTCATTGAAAAAGATAAATATTAGGCTTAATAAACCAAGAGTCAAGTTTGTGAATATGGAAAAAAAATACTTTGAGGTATGAGTGCTAATTTTCCTTGATCATTTAAACAGCCCTGGATGCCTTGCAGAGAATCTTTAAATGCATTCTTCATTCCTAATGACATCTTTATGAAAGTGGATATATTTTATTTAACAGTCCATCTATCTCTCCTGCATCCTCTCTACCTTCCACAACAAAAGACTGAGGACAAGTTTAAGTTTGTACAAGGTGACTATTAGAATAATAGGCCTGATGGATATTCCAGGACCTGGGATTTTTCTCTTAAGATTGTCACTCCACAAGTCCTAAGAACATTGGCCAGAGGAAATGTCTGCCTGTAAGGAAGCAGACGAGGAGTCATTAACACATCCAGGAGGAGTCGCAGCTATCGATCTATGGGCTCCTGAACATGTCAATCAGAGTAAACGCTTGATGACATCTCAGGTGTTTGAAAGCTGCAATTGGTGCAGCAGACCCTGTAATCCCAGGCCACTGCTGGGCTTGAGAATTATGGTGATACAAAAAGAAAATGAAGCCTCCCTGTAGGAGTGGAGAAGGAGGGGTTCAGATGAACAAAGAGCAAAGCTTCAGCTAACGTGGCACTCTTTACATCCAAGCAGCCAATGTGTAACCTATTTTCTAAATAAAATCATTTTTTCCAAAGCTGCCTCTAATGTGCCAGCTGTTCGTGTGTGCACATATAAGTGGTTTCTCAGGTATAATATCTGCTGAATCAAGGAGGTTCACTGGCAAAACACTTCAGTGGCCATTGGATGTTAGTAACGAGGATGCCTGCCAGCCCCGAACTAGCGGTTGCCCCAATTTCTCACCAGGCACGCTGCCCCGTGGAAGAATGGCACATTCCCAGCTTGCTGGCCTCTGAATGAGATCAGACATACATCTCACCAGCATGCAGAGATGAAAGTGAAAATAAAGTGTGAGGAATCAAAAGGAAGTTGCAGAATGCGTGGCAGATGTTGTTAGATTTGTCTAGCAAAGCCCACGTGCCAAGTGCGTGATGGATGACATTAGCAGGGGAGGTTAATAGCTCTGGACGGTGCTGCTTGGGCATTTGAAAAGTATCCACAGAACAAATGCTACGGCCACAACAGGAATGGCCAAATGAAGCAAGTGGGATTTTCAAAACAAATAGCACGTCATCTGCTTATGGAACATCAGCGGGTGAGGCAAATGAAAGGCAGAAGTAGTAGTCCTGGTCCCTGTGATAACTGGGGAGAAAGGGTCCTTTACTTGCTGGCTGCCTTGAAGGTGACAGGATTTGAGTGACAAGCAGAATTACTATGAATTCTGCAGGAGGCAATGACATGCATAGTTTACATCGTGAATATTTTGGCCTTAATTTATGCTGTGCGCAATGGCTGAGCACAGGTCCATTACGTGCCCACTGAAGATGATTTATGTGGGTTTCATGTAGTTGGACTTTAATTATTCACATGATTATCAATAAAAAATAAGGGCAGAACAATGTTGAATGTGAACAGGTTGGCAGGGCGAACAGCTGACCATGGTGACTACATTTGGATGAGGACAGGCGATCCCTGCCTGTTTCTCCACATCAGGTATGAGAACAAATTCATAAGCAGAATTTACACTTTTCCTCCCTTTTTTCACAAACATACAAACTGCCAACCTGTTAATCAACTCCCTGATGGCAGACAAATGTCTCTGGGAAACATGTGCCAAATATCAATTGTTATTGGCTGAAACTCAATAGGACGAAATGAATTGATGCTGCCATCCCATTCCATGCAATGCGATCACTGATCAATAGTGAGTAATTGAACATCACTCTGCGAAGAGGAGAATGCTGAAGCAGGGATATCGCAATGAGTTATGGTACATATTAATCACTGTCTAACCATTTCATCAATATCATTTCCTTGCAACAACCTGCTATGGGATGTAACTTGGGGGGGGGAGCTCCCTCTCCCCCCTACAGGTATTAATTTGAAGGTTTAAACCACATGACTTAAGAAATCCTAGTTGAGCGCCCCCTCACACCTGACTTGGTGTGAGCCTCACTACATCAAGTCATAATTACCCCCAGCTAAAAAATGTTCTATACCTGAAGGAAAGGGAGAAAAAATGGGAATGAACTGAACAATAGAAATTCATCTGGAATGTGGCTTTTCCCCAGAAGCAGCATTTGTTTGAGCTCTGTTTCTTCCCTTTCGCCTAAGAAATTGCCAGGGGAGCAGCAGAAAGAGAGAAAAGAAATATTTTGTAGTCGGGCCCAAGAAAAAGTTGAACTATTCTGACAATAAAAATGAAAATGCTCACTTAGTGATACTCCCTTCTGAGATTCAGCTCTTGATGCAAATGCACGTCCCACTCTGGGGCAGTGGAGTGAATTGGAGGTTATGGTGGCCCCTGCCTGGATGTGGTTCCAGAGCTCTTTCTGCTAGGACTGCTGGTGTGTTGAATTCAGTAAGTTATTTGGTGTAATTGCTATTGAACAAAGGTGGCCCTGTTTAAGAGCAGAATTTTCCTGGGTTTGATGTTTTAAGAGTTAATTCTCCTTTGCTTCTCTAGCGATTAGCCCACTCCTTCCACCAAAACCCTGATCTTTCTTTTTTCTTATCCTAGTATTTTTTAATCCTGTTTTTTTCTCTCATTTTTCATTCCAGTATTTTTGAGATAAAATAAATTTTACATTAGCAAGAGGAAAACCCTGGAAAGAACCACAATTGGGTCTTTCTGAAGTAGAATCCCAAAGAAGTTTTTCTAGTAAAACGATATTGATACCTTGGAAAGGACCGACTCCAGAACTCCAGGAAGTTGTCTCACCAGGGGAAGCAGGTTTGAAACAAGAAAATGTCGGGGGGAACTTGAAAGGTGGCGGGAACACACACAGTGGCAAGAGAGTGGCTTCCCCTTATGTTAAACCCAGGCCCCTGGGAACTGGCTTGGAGTAGGGATGTGGTTTCTTAATCAACACTTTCCCAATTAGTTAGAAACTCACCGAGTTAAAGAGACTTTGTAAGGAGAGAGAGAAGACTGAGTCTCCAGGGCCCCTCTGCAGTCTATCCTTCCCTAGCCTGCGGCCAAGCAAATGACACCAGCATGTTGTAACTTGAGTCATCTTTCAGGACCCGTGGGACCCGTGGTGGTCTCCTGGGTGAATATCTTTGCCTGCCTTTTAGCCATGTGATCCCTCCAACCTTTTTTTTTTTTCTTTAAATGAGAATTGTTTGGGAATAGTTGGGACAGGATGACAGGCTGTTCACCTGGATCCAACTGAGCCAAGTAGTGGATGGATGCTCGGAGATTTGCCCAGGTTTGAAATTCTAGTTGGAAGTTGTTGGGTTTTTCAGACTGCCAGGAAATAGTCCAAGGCCAGTCTTCAAAGTGAAATTCCCTGAACTTCCTCCTTGACAGTGGACTAACAATGTGGCAAAGAACAGCCACATTTGGAAAGTCTGGGGTTTCCTCTTGTCAGCCCTAACTACAGAAAGAAAGAAATATAGAGGTGTTGATATAAAAATATCTTTCAGCTAGGTGTGGTGGCACATGCTTATAGTCCCAGCAGCTCCACAGGCTGAGGCAGGAGGATCGAAGAGTTCAAAACCAGCCTGGGCAACTTAGTGAGACCCTATCTCAAAATAAAAAATAAGAAGGGCTGAGGATGTGGCTCAATAGTAAAGTGCACTTGGGTACCAACAAAATAAAAATTGAAAATGCACAAATAAACATTTTCATAATGATGTTTTCCATTGAAGAATTGTTTTTACTGTTGACAGCATTCCCATGACTTATTTGATATGGTGACTGTGCAGTTAGCAAGGCAGGTAGTTTGAGTTGCAGTTCAATGGTGGGGAAACTGAAGTTGAGATAATTATCTTCCCAGGAACAAATAACTAGAACAATGGATCTGTAAATGATAGTTTTGTGCCTTAAATACTAATGTTTCCTCCTTTTCATGTTGCCTCATAATTTTTATATAAATTGACAACTGAAGATCAATGGGAATGTAAGTCTGGCTTTAATGTCTTGAAAAGAGCAATTTTGAAAATGTCTTCTTAGTTTAGAAACCAAAAGATACTCAGAAAGAGATTATGTGTTTATATCTTTTCCTCTGTTCCCCCTTCCCCCTAAGTGTGAGGCAGAACCTTTAAATCATTCAAGACAGCTAAGAAAATCTCCTATTTTTAAATATCCCAAGAGAAGGAGATTCCTCAACCCCTATGGGTAACTATTGCTGGTGTTTAACATTTCTCAAAGTCAGGAAATTCTTTCTTGTGTCCTAAATCCCTAATGCTGTAGCTTGAGCCGGTTTCCTCCCGGTTGGTCTTCTGTGGAGATGCTGAACAGCTGGCTGCGTTCCTCCATCTGAGAGATCATTTCAAAGAAGAGGAGGAGGCTGTTAAATCACTCCACAGCCTTTTCTTCCACAGGTTCAATAATCCCTATTCCTTTCACTATTTCTCATAGGTCTCATTTTCCAGCCCTTGAATGGTTGTTCTGCCTTCTCCCACATAACTCAAAGTTTCTGTTGAGGTTAGTGGACTAAGGGTTTTCTTGGGGTGGGGAAATCTGGGAAAAGGAGTAAACCACCAAACCTTTTTAGGACTGGCCAGTGCCCAGGACCCACCTGAATTCTGATGGTGGCCCTGTCCTGGCACTCAGGAATCTAACATTCTCAAGGACCTTGGATAATTAGTGCATTAACTATGGAAGTACCTCTGAAATTACAATGGGTATTTTCTAAAAGGCTTCTGGAATATCTCTATTTATATCTGGTGTACCCACTTATTTGGGGTGAGAAAAAGTCTAACATGATCTCAAAAGCTGTCTGAAAATGTCTCACTGGAGAATTTTCTGGGGTGGCAGTTTCCAGAACAACATTAGTTATTCAGCATTTGACATGTTTCTTCACTGTAATACAAAATGAGTCCACTAAGTCACAGCCTTTCTATAGCTCCATGATTTTTATCTGGCATTTTACATTTAGTCATTGCCTTAGAATCTATTTATTATAGAAATCACATAGTGAATAGAACCAAGATGTTAAGTAGCTTTAAATAAAGAACAAAAACTATGGGATAACTCTGAATTTGAGGCTATTTTATGTTCTTGGTGAATTCCTTGAGAAATAGCTACAGGTGTTCCTGGAACAAGGTCAGAAGGTCAGATGGAGGATGTGGTGATAGGGACGATTCCCTCAGGAAAGTCCCTCAGCACTGTGTGCAGCTGTTACCCATCTAAGCCTAGGTAGATACACAGCACATCTAGAGCTCTTTAACTAGACGATGTCAACAGCCACATGATAACTTTGATGGGGATTGAGTTGGCCCCTGCCAATAAGCTAAAGCTGAAGTCATTGGTTTAGAGTTTGGGGTGAGATGACTGAAAAATAAATGGGCTGCAGAAGGTCTAAGATTTCTGATCAGAATGTCCCCAGCTGGCCTCACCACGGTGGTGGTTTACCAGATGCTCCCCTACCTCTCTGCACATACTTTTTACTCATTTATTTAGCCAAACATGGTTACTGAAAGTCTTTTGAACACAAGTCATAGAGAAATTTAATTTTTGTTGTGAAAGGTGGTTGATAAGATAAAAAGGTGATTGAAAAAGAATCTGTTCATAAGACCTATTCACAAGGTCACCCAAATGACCTTTTTCTGGGCAGGAAACAATTACCCATTTGTTTATCTTCTTCATTAAGACCAAATGACCCTCTTCAAATAATGTCGTTTCATTTCCACTGGCTCTTTGGTTCCTCCCAGGGGGCTCAATAAGAAGCAAAACCTTAGGGTTGCTATTAACCACCTGAAATCTTTTCCCCCCTGCCCTTGTTCAAGACTAACTAGGGGGAATCAGACTCAGGGCTGGAACTTCAGCTTCTTTATACTCATTACCCTCTGTCTACACTACGTCCTGAACAAAGTACAAAAAAAAAAAAAAGAGAAAAGAAAAAGAAAATTCAGCCATAAACCAGAGGGAAATGTCTTAATCCCATTGGTATTCCCAGTGTTCATGGAACTGCCCAACAAGAAGCAGTCATATGACTTTAAGGAGGGTTCAATGCTAGGGTCTGTCTGCTTGTGTCTGATCATGATTTAACCACTAATGACCATAGTGGCTTGCCCGAGTTACTAAAGTTTTCCAAATCTCAATCTTCTCCCCATTAAAGGATCTAATAAGAATCCCATAGACTTGTAAAAACAAAACTAGGCATTCCATGTGAAGTTCTTATGCTGACTAACACAAGGTAAAGACTCAGAAAGTATTTGCTGATATTAAGATATCTTGACAAGTGAGCATGTAGGTCTGAGCCTGAGCCAGGCCTCATTCCTTTGCTCACTTCCTCCCTGTCCTCGCCATCTCTCTCAGGCAATGTGAATGCAAATGATTTTGCTTTCCAAGCATCAATAGCCTTCCTGTTTTCAGGGTGCTCCTTGCATCTTGGGAGATGCCCCTGTTTATCCTTGAACCACTTCTGCTTATACTCATTGCCTATTATTTCCTCAATTAAGGACGTATTTGAATTTTATCTGAATTCACCTGAATAAAAATGCTACAGTGTGGAGAAGGGAGTGCATAGATTAGTGATCAGAGTGCCTTAGAAGTCCCAGCATATGATGCCCACCGCTTCACTTATTCTTAACTTCCTGTGGCATTGAGTTTATTCCTCTTACACTGTAGTTATTTAAACAAATATCACCAGGATGTTCACAGATTGCTAATAGGCAGCTTTGACAATGGAGGAGGGATGCTGCTAAGCCATGTGATTGGGGCCAGGCAGTACCAAATCTGTTGACTGGGGAACATTGATTGTAAGCCATATATCCCTCCAGAAATTCCTTTTAAATGGTATATGCTTTTCCTCACTTCTTGGAAGAAACTCAATGTGGTCTTTCGTATCTAAAGGCAAGAGGCTGCTAAGAGGTACAAGGTTTTTATTCTTCTTTTCTTTCATAAATCTCTGATCAAAGCAAGAAGAATATCCCTGGAGTTCAGGGTCCATGGGGTGCTGGAGTTTAGGATCAAATCTCTCTATAATTTTCTTCTCCAGGCACTTTCAGGGAAAAATCATTTAGTCTTGGTACAAGTGAAAAACTTGTTTGGGTTTGACCTGCTTAATTCTCCTTGAGTTAAGTTAAACTGTATGTGAATAAAGAACCTTTTAAAGCAGATCCAGACTCTATCAGGAAACCACAGCTCGTTAAAGAAGTCCCTGACAAGAGTCCCTCCCACCGCTCTTTCTAAAAACTCCATTCTAAGGATAATAAGAAAGAGATTTTTCAGTATAACTTTACCCCCACTTGAGGGTAAAGGGCACTGAAGATTAAATCTTTGGAATAGCAAAAATGTTTTAATCCAATCTTGGACACAAATGTACATTTATGTTTCCTTTCTTTCTCGTGTAACGGTGCCTCTGAAATGCATTTTGGTTGGGTGAGGAAAGTGGTAGAGAAGAAAAGAAAAATCCAATTTGTTATTGCTGAAGCCCATTGTGAGGTCATTTCCTCCCCTCAAGTTTACACATAACTAGCATTTAGTGAGTTAGTTGGCTTTCCATTACTGTAACAAACACCTGAAAGAATCAACTTGAAAAGAGTAAAGGTTCCTTTTTTTTTTTCTCAAGGAAGAAAAGATTTAATACAGTAGTCCCACCTATCCACTTTCTGCTGTTTTTTGTTGTTGTTGTTAATTTTTTATTTGTTCTTTTTAGTTGCACATGACAGTAGAATGTATTTTGACATATTATACATGCATGGAGTATAACTTCCCTTCTTGTGGTTGTACATGATGTGGAGTTACACTGGTCATACATTCATATATGAACATAGGAAATATATGTCCCATTCATTCTACTATCTTTCCCATTCTTATCCTCCCTCCCTTTCCTTCATTCCCCACTTATTGTGAATTAGCATCCACATATCAGAGAGAACATTTGGCCTTTGTTTTTTTTTTTGGGGGGGGTGGCTTATTTCACTTAACATGATAGTTTCCAGTTCTATCCATAGTAAAGGTTTATTTCAACTCAGGGTTTTGGAGGTTTCAGCCCATGATCACTTGGGCCAATGACTTTGGGGCCTGTGGGGAGCATGTGGTAGAGTAAATCTGACCTCATGGTCAGGAAGCAGTAAGAACAAGAGGAAGGGGTGGTCTCCTACTATCCTCTCCAGGGGCACAACTCCAAAGACCTGAAGAACCCCACAAGCCCCACCTCTTACAGTTTCCTTCCTCAGTTCCACATTGGGTACCAGGGCTTCATTCAGCATGTGGCATGTGAACACATTTCAGATTCAAACTATAGAGTGATATCTCTGCTCCATTTCTTCATGGTAGCTTTTATTTATTCCTATCACAACCTGCCATTTAGATGGTGATTTTCATTTTTATTACGAAAGAATTCTCTGAGCTCTCCCATGTTACTGCTCTCCTCTCCATACCTGTTATTTGGACTCCCTTCCTTAGGTGTTGGCCCCACCTAAATGCAAGGGCATATCTTCTGTACAGTCTATTAGAATCAATAATAAATGCACACATATTTTCTAAAGTCTCTGATCTTTATTCTAACCAAAATTTATGGAAAGAACATGGAATTTGGACTTTTAACAGTGCAAAATTTGCCTGTGTTATGAACTTATACCGAGGTCATATACTTATACAGATGCATTCATCTTTCTAAGTCTCAGTTTTCTATCTGTAAAATGGGGATAATAACACTGATGCATTGGTCATGATTCTGGGTTCCTTCTATCTTCCTCCTCTGCCATACTGTCATAGTTTGTTGTAAAAAAATCACTGTTCCTCCAATTGTCTTGCTCTCTTCCAATCAAGAAGAAAGGAAGAGAGTAGGTAATAGACAAAAGGCATGTGCTGGCTGAATCTGTCTTGTTTATCAGAAAAACAATGACTTTCCTGAGGGTCTTCCTGGGTGGACTCACATGTCCTACTCGTGAGCCAGGTTGTGTCCTATGGTCTTCATAGCTGCAAGGAAGTCTAGGAAATCAAATTTATTTAGCTGGCATATTGTCAACCTGAAAAAGAAATGCAGCCTGCTGTTAGTTTGGGGGACACAAGGGAAAATGGATAGCGGAGGCCATGGCAGCGCTTATATTCAGCTACTTTCCAGCATCATTGTGAAGATTAAATGAGATATGTCTGTGTTGAACACCATCCAAGGAGTGTGGTATGGGGTCCCTTCACAACATGACTTTGAGGAAGTCACATCCCTCACATGGATGTGGGTGTGCACAATTCAGGAAGTCAAGCACATGCTGATGGGCTCCCCAGGGGACTCTGATGCCCTCTATCAACACTCTTGACTCTATTCCTAGGCCTGAGGAGACTCATGTCTGGGTGGGTAAGCCTCTCTCCCCAAGGGAACCTCCATGGGTACAGAAACATAGATCTGCCAAGACCTCGGCTGGTTTCAGAGCCCTACATCATCCTCCAAGTTGCCTACATCTGAATATAATAATATGTTGATAAAATACCTTGTCAAGCTCCACAGCAGTTTTCTGCCATACAGTCTCATTACACTCCTGCTTCATAATTAAAATTGAAAGAACATGAGCCTGCTGGACCTGTCATTAGAATGTGGAATGGCTGCCATGGAAGGAATATCACGTTTGATTTCTGGGCTTGGACCCATATACTGGCAGGGGCCTGGGGCCTGGGGCCTTTGTTCAACGTGTTATTCAACCATCTCCAGTTCTTTACGAAGCAATTGTGTGTGTGTGAGGTACTGCTTTCCTGCTCTCACTGGGGTGTTGAAGGTGAGGAAGACTTGTGATTCAATAAGGGAGAAGATGAAAGAGACATATGAGACAAAATGACCTGGGAAAGATACCAAACTAGTCTCATGTACTAGGTAAGAAAAATGCAGCTCTTCAAATATTCCCATGCTATTCACACAACGTAGGACTTATTCAGAATATCTTTTAGCTTACATTTCTGAAATACCCAGAGAGTTGGGAAAGAGCCGAAAATATATACATGTACACATATTTGGGGAGCTCTCTTCATTTTCAGTATAAGTTGTGTGCCAGTGGGACATAGATGAACCCTCTAGCATTACAGCTTGCAAGTCAAGCATGAAGCTGCCAATCTCGTGAACAAAGGTTGGCCAGATACTTGCCGGCCCCTAGGAAGAAAGAGGAAACTGAGTCTCCTAGATGCATTTATAGCTTTCAGAATCCAGTTAGTCTTCTCATAGGAAAATGAAACTCTGTCACAGCTGATGGAGACCGCACCATGTCACCTACAGAACAGGTTCAATTAATTCTTGTGTCATTTGTTCTTTTGATAAAATGTCAACTGTAACTTTTATGTGTTGCAACAAACTATTTGGCTGAAAACCAGTTTTTCAGGCAATGGAAATATCAGTAGCAATAAAGAGTGCCATCAAGAGGGAGGGAACATATCTGAGATGGCTTATGTGACACATACATTAATTAAGGCTATTCTTGTTTCAAGTGATAGAAACCATGTTCAAACTATCTTAACCAAAAAAGAAGAATGAAGGAACTTGTTGTCTTGTGACTGGAAGCTCCAAAGGTAGATCCAAATGCTTCAGGCAGCAGCTGGATCCATGGACTCAAATGGATTTGCTTTCCTCCTTGACTCTGCTAGCCCCTATCTGGCCACATCCTTAGCTGAGCCCTCTCCATAAGAGAGTCACTAGTAACCTGAGTTTATGTTTTCTTGACTTAGAAACTGCATAGAAAGAAAATGTATTGGTTACCTACTAGTTTCTTAAAATGCTGTGTAACAATCACAAAATCATAATTACACAGCACAAGAAACTGTCATTTCTTATCACTTTGAAGGTTGACAGTGGGGAGGCTTGTGATACAACACGGTGTCAGAGTCTGAGGCAGCCTGAGATGTTTCCCATGTACTCATTCTTTGACCAAAGATGAAGGGCAGAAGTTTCCCTCAGAAAGCTCTTCTCAAGTTTGTACCACAAGCAGGGGTACAAATGGATAAATCCCAAAGCACACATATACTATAACCCTGCTTGCTTCATGCTTACTGCTATCACATTTCTTTGCTGCTTGACCCTGCCCAAAGTCAAGCAGCAAGGAAATAAAGTCAATATTTATTGGAGGAACTGCATAGTACATGGAAAAGGTGTGGATGTAAGAAGGGGTGAATACTTGGAATTAATAATTTGACCACAGAAGAATCTCCTTTCCAAGGTCCAGCTATCAATCTCAGAGTACATGCAAGTGGACTTTGAATATCATGCCCATCCTTGAATTGACCTCTAGGATGTAAATGGGGAACTCTGAATGGTCAACCCAAGTGAGCCAGTACATTCTGTGGAAGTGGTGGGCCACAGGGCATCATAATGTTAGCTCCTGAGAATCACAAGGAGTGCAGGAAGAATTCTCGAGAAGAATAAGAAGAAACACAAAAAAGCATGCACAGCAAGGAAGAGCCATAGCTGCCACCACTTGATACTGTAAGAGAAAAGGGGTCTGTACTATAACAGGGGAGAGAGCACCTTTACTCCTTAACTCTTTGGCAATTATCTTGATATGGGTGGGGGGATAAGAAGGGAGGGGAGACATATGCTTATGGTTCTTTGTCATGAATTCCATTAGTGCCATGTTCAAGGCCTCCACATTTATGTATTCAAATTTATGCATATATGCATTGCTATGACTTGGTTGTGTTGTGTCTCAAGTGTTGGTGTATTAAAGGCTTGGTCTCCAGTTTGGCCTTTAAGAGGTGAGGCCTAGAGAGAGGTGCTGACCTAAGAAGGGATTAACAGACTTCTCCTGAGACCCCAGTTGGTTCCCTCAAGAGTGAGCTGTTAAAAAAGAGCAAGACTGGTCCTTCCTGGTTTCTGGATTTCTATCTTTTCATGTGATCTCTCCTCTCACATGCACTCCCACCATGAAGCCATTTGTTATGATGTGATAGAGCCAAAGAGACCTCATCAGAGCCTCATAGATGTAGGTGCCATGTTCTTGCACCTCCAAACCTCTGAGCTACATAAACCTCTTTTCTTTATATGTTTCCTCAGCCTCTGGTATTTTATTACAGCAGTGGAAAATGGACTAACACATATATACACATGCATATGCATGCATATATACATATGAGTATGATCTTATCCTTTGTGCTAAAATCATTATTCTAAGTAGGAAGTCAACATTTTCCTGTGATTGTCATTTTACCATGTGTGCATAGCAAATTATCCCAAAAGGCAACGACTTAAAACAATGACAACATTAATTTGGTTGCAAATCTACAATTCGAGTCTGGCAGATATAGCTCATCACTGTTCCAAGAGGAGTCAGCTCAAAGGCTGCAGGCTGAATCTGAAGGGTCACTCAGAGGGAGACTGCAGAGAACAGGTTACCTTTTATGACCTAACCTTGAAATCCTTACAGCATCACTTCTGTTGTAGTCTCTCCATCATGATGGTCACAAAGGCCTAAACCTGCCCAAGGGGAAGAGATGGTCTCTACCTCTTGATGGGAAGGGATGTTATTGCAAAACTGTGTGGGACTGGAAATATTGCTGTGGCCATTCTTGGAAAATATAATCGGCCATAGTCATTTTCCCCTTTCTGCTTTGATCTGAGTATGAATAGAATATGGGATTTGAAACCATCAGAGGAGAGTTAAAATTCTGGTTCTACCGTTAATTGTCTATGTTATTTTAGTCAAGTGTTTCAGCTTCTCAGGGCCTTCATTTCTTCATGAATAAAATGAGAATATGTATATACATTAAGATAGGCAATTGTGAAAATTAAAGTAAGTTTTTTCAGAAAAGATCCCAACCCAATAGAGTACTGTTTCCTACCACCTAACATATCCTCAAGGGTTTTCTTCAGGCATTGCGAGGGAGTTACAGGCACAATTTCCCCTTGACCACTGGAGCATACAGAATGTAATACCTGATGTAAGTCAGGAACTAGAATCTGCCCAGTGGCAGACAGGACCCATCACCCTTTGGGTCTGTAGATCTTTTAGTTGAAGTCATCAGATTGTAACCTAATTTATAGGTAGCAGAAGAGTACATGAGGTGCTAGGTGCTGAGTTAAGTTTAGTATAAAAGTTAGATCAGAATTGACCATGACTCTTTGCTTCCCCACCCGATAAAAAATATGAACACAGATGTCAAAAAGAAACAAATTACCCAAATAGTTCTGATCTAAAACATTTTCTAATTTCTGATACTTCTATGTGATGTGTGTAAATTAGTACAAAATGCTATCTATTGGGCCAGTCATGTACTGGGCTCTCCAATAACTCCCCTACCAAAAGCCTTTCTTTTGAGAGAGTTCTCAAATTACCTTTTTTCAAAAGACACCAATTTTCTTTTATAGAAGACAAAATCTCATGGCCAATTTCTCCCTACTTCCCCTTGCACTGTTAATGAAGAATTTCATTCTCCCAAGAAGTAACTTTCTACCTTGATGTAACTAGGACTTTGCAAAGCCCACACCAGTGCTCTTTCCCTGGGTCTCTGTTCTCGTAAACTAGAGCTCCCCAGGCTAGGCGTTGCCTGACTCACTCAGGCCTAGAGGACTTCCAGGAACAATGGGGTTTGCTTGGGATCATCTTCAGACTTTGGTTCAGAGTTTCCAGATAGATATTCCAGGGCATTCTAGAAATTTAAATATACTCCCTGACCTAATAGTCTCTTCAAGATCCTTTAGTTTGGCTCAGATTCCAAGGCCTCAACACTCAAGTAGAGGGTAAGAGATGTTCGGAGTAACAGAAAAGGAATTTGCCTTATTAAATGCCCCTTATGGCAAACCCCCCTATTCTTTCCCCAGAAAGAAGGCAAAGCCCCAGTCGGGAGGCTGGCTGGTTGTGAAATGACACACATACGGAAGAACTGTTTTCCAGATATCCCTCAACAACTAATTTGTCTCCTGAAGCATGAAATTTAATTACCCGTGTTGGACATACTTGCATAATCACATATTTTTATTGCATAAAACTGTTCAGTCTTTTAAAATATAAGGTTGGCATCCTGGTTACAGAAATGTCTTTGACATTGGAGATTTGTACAAGTAAACATTTAGTGCAAATAACTGTTTTCTAGTATTGATTTTTATCTGCTGCCTTTTGCTATTATTGAGAATTCACTCACACTCATATTTTGCTGTTATGTTGACAAAGAGGGACCGATGAGTTTTTATTAAACCCTCATAATGCTGAGGCCTGCTATCAAATTCATCCTAATCTTTCGCTAATCCTATTCTTTGCTGCTCCTCATAGTACATAAATCTTCCTCAACCTCTGAGCAAGATCATGCCCTTCCCCAGCATTTTTCAATCTCAGCTCCACTTCTCTTGAAACGAGGTGACCAGAGTGAAAATGAGACTCCCCACAAGGACAGAGGTACACAACCTCCTCAAGGGGAAGCCAATTAACTGTGAAATGACCAGCCATATTTTTAGCACTCTCCTCCTTTTATAAAAAAGATGAAGATGTCACATGGACAAGGCTAAAAGCCTTTGCTCTTAGGAAAAGCTGAAGTAAACCCCACAGTGGCTAATCATTAGGGCAAAGAGGCAGGAGATTGACCCCATTGGGAAGTCGTGGTGTCTGTCGGAAACTTGGTTTGTCAAGTTCTTTGTGGAATCCTATCTGGATATTAGAAGAGAGATGTAGACACGGGGGTTAGAGCTTGGAAGGGACACACAGTCCACAGAAGGGGAAGATGAAGAGCTAAGCATCCAGTGCTTACCTAGAACTTAATATGTGCCAGCATCTATTTATAATCTACTTCATTTACTCTTGCCAATACTTTCAAAAGTGGCAAATCATATCACAATCATTTTACAGAGGAGATAGAGCTGTGCAGAAATTTTCTGAAGCTCTCTTAGCCAATGATCTTAATTTTAATGTCTCTCACATCATTACACCCTTTCTATTAAATGCATTTTCTCACCTAATCCCAAAATGATCCTAAGAAGAAGATTCTTTTTCTTTTACAGATGGAAACTGAGTCCCCGAGAGGTTAACTAACTTCCTCAAGTTTGCAGAGCTAGCCATTGGCAGTGACAAGGTCCAAACCCAGTTCCATCTGTTGTACCAAACAGGCTTTCTCAGCACCTAACTTGGGGGCTGCTGTGTGGTGGTCACTGTCCTCATGTCTTTGTCGGAGGATCCACGTGAGCTGCAAGTCAGCGCCTTGGCCAGGAAAATGTGTGAGGTCCTGACATGTCACTGGACTTTGCGTCTCTCTCTGTTTCTGTCTTTTCTCTCTTTGGAGAGAGAAAACTTTGGAGTTTCTCTCTTTCAAGTTTGACTGGCTCATGCTGCTGGCATTTAATCACTGCTCTGCATTCTTTGGAAACTCAACTTACCTTGTTAGTTCCTGGGGGAAGCCAAGTTTGTAAGCAATTACGGAGTCCAGCAACAGTGTGCTATCAACAATGGATAAAATCAGAAAATCCGGGAGCTGACTAGAACGTAATGGTCCCTGGTGGTGTAGGGACACCTCTCTACCCCCACCTATGCCTGCAATTCCAGCTGGTTACCTGGTCACGCCAAAGTTCCTGCCTCCTATAAGTGTAGTAAAATGCACTTCAGACCTAAGGAGCGGGGAGAAAAGGAAGAAGTCCTTTGAAGAGTGCTCATCTTGTGAAGACACCTCGGTGACAGCTTCACCTAAGTTCATTGTTATGACCCTGTTTTATAGGTGACAGAACTGTGCATCTGGGGTATTAAATAACTTGCCTGAAGTCAATAATGACTAACCAAGATGATGCCACATTGTCCACTTGGAGAGCCTCAGTGAGTCAGCATTGGGACCCGGGCCTATCCAGGCCTTCTGTCTCTTTCCTATGCTACTAAATAAAGCAAATGCCACAGTCCATTCTCTAGCTTTTCTGCTTGGTCTTTTGGGGGCACTTATCTGTGTCTTCTATTTGTTATTTCCATACTGCCTTGAGGATTTGCCCATAATGGAAAAATGAGACAAGAACAAAAGCCCTGTCAGTTACTAAACCTTCCCTCCGACGCCTGTTGTCATGGAGAACACAGTTGTCAGCCGTTGCAGTGGCTGCAGTCGAATTTCCCAAACCTGCTAACCGAAGTCCATGTACAGCTGGTCCAGTGACCAACAGAACAAAAAGCTACAAATTATCTCTACAGAACATTAATCGAAGGTCTCTGTGCCATAGAATCCTTCTCTCAATTAGAGAGCTGTCTTGGGAGTAATGTTCTCTCTAAAAATCATGATATACACAGCTCTATAAATCGATGAAAGACTTGTGACCGTTAAACTTAATTGATACTGAATTTAGAGGAATGCATTTCAATCATGTTGCCATTTTATTTGAAAATTAGTTTCTGGCATTACCTTTTTCTTTCTCTTGACATGCTGGGACACGTAGCGCCCTGAAGTGAGAGATCTAGGAAACAGGAGAAGCGGCTCTGGATGGAAGGTTTCTGAACAGGGCAGACAGGCAAGATGTTTCAAGGTGCTATGAACAAGTAGACATGAAACAGGAAATAAAAGCCGATTTTAAGTAAAATCAGCACCAACTTGGTTGTATATAGTTCCCCACATGTTCCCAGGAATAATGCCCCATGGCACTTTACAGGGAAGCAAAGTTAAAAAAGGCTGATCCCAAGACCACACTAGGAAAATAATTAACTTCTTGAATATGTTCTCAGTCTTGAGTGGATGCAGTCCTTTCCTTGAGAATACAGTTCACAATGGTGCTAGGGAGCCATTGTTTTCTGTAACTGGCTCTGGACAGACACTGTGCCAAAGGAGAAGAGCACAGACAACTTGTAGTTAGAATGGTGTGTGTGTGGGTGTGTGCGTGCACACTCATGTTCATATGTGAACTGCGGAAACTGATCTTGCTGTATGGAAACCCTCCCCAAATGTCATCAGATCACCTGAACTTGAGCTACCACTGAAGCACTTAGAGAAATCCAGCCTTGCTCATGTCAGAAGTACCCAAATACACTTAAATCATGTCACTACTTTCCAAATGTATTCATGGAAGAAAAAATAATAATAAACTGGGAGAGAGGCATAAGGTTTTTTTTAAAAAAAGAAAACAAGAAGTACATTTTGTACAAAACGTTCTGGAAATGCATGATATGTATGGTAATTTTTTCCAAACAGGTCATACTTATCCCTGTCACTGAAGACCTTTCTACGCAGGCAGGGTATTTTTCTAGCTCTTCTTTGCTGTTTAGAAACTCTATCTTATCCTTATCAGTTATTAAAGTGTATAACTATGCTTTCTTCAAATCCATTCCTCTGAGAAATAAAATACATGGATAGGGATAATTGACTCCCTCACTTAAATTTGTCTAATTTTTCTTCTTTCCCTACTCTGATTCTCTGTGTACATGAAAGAACATTTATGTCTAGGAACAATTTTTAAATGGCAAACATTTGTCACAAGAACAATGCTTGTTTATTTATAGGGACTGGCTACTCCTAAAACCCCACCTATAGGCACAAAGTGCTCCCCAAATACCTAGAACATCCAGTTAAATGAGTCCAGATAAAATACTAATTTATTGTTATGGTTTAGATATGAAAAGTTCCCTAAAATCTCACATGTGAGACAATGCAAGAAGGTTCAGAGGAGAAATGATTGGACTATGGGAGTCTTAACCCAGTCAGTGATTTAATCCCCAAATAGGGATTAACTAAGTGGTAGGGTGTGGCTGGCGGAGGTGGGAATTGGGCTTGGCTTTGTGTATATATTTGTATCTGGCAAGTAGAGTCTCTCTCTCTCTCTCTCTCTCTCTCTCTCTCTCTCTCTCTCTCTCAGCTTCCTGATGATGTGAGCTGCTTCCCTCTGCCACACTCTTCTACCATTTCTACCATGATGTTCAGCCTCACCTGGAGCCCTGAGGAAAGGAGCTAGCCTTCTATGGAATACGACCTCTGAAACTGTGAGCCCTCAAATAAACTTTTCCTCCTCTATAATTGTGCTGGTCAGACCCTTTTAGTCACAGCAGCAGAAAAGCTCACTAAAACACTTATTCAACACACTTAATTGTTAAAGTTTTGACTTTTTAGTATTATTTCCTTGTTAAGTTAGAGATGATAGAATGTAATTTGAGATACCATGATATTGTGTCAGGCAGTGGATAGGTGGAGTTTTGGAGACATCGGAAG
Source organism: Glaucomys volans (assembly GCA_020662805.1). NCBI lineage: Eukaryota > Metazoa > Chordata > Mammalia > Rodentia > Sciuridae > Glaucomys > Glaucomys volans. The sequence goes on from JAJEJO010051771.1 coordinate 30,444, forward strand.
TATATATTTAAAGAATTGTAATAATATCCACTAGGGTAAGGAAGATGTGTGTGAATCCATTTTATCATCTGATAAATACACAGATTTAATACAAATAAGTATTTTTCTCAGAACTCACAATCTATGACAGATTGAATACAAAAAGGCCTCTTTTTTTCCCAATGTGGAATGTGTTATTTGATGTAAGAAAGGAAGACAATTCTGTAAAAGGTCAAAGAATATCAAGGTCAAATCCATTTTCCAGGGGTTTAGGACCCTCAGAGATGTCTTGATGGGGGAATTGGCATCTAGAAGAATATGAAATCTCTGATACCTAAAACTACAGCAGATACCAAACTTTTACTCAGAGTATATAGATGGGCTTTAGCTTGCCTTTTTTATTGGTGCACTATAATAATACATAAGAGCAGGACTTGATGTCCCATATTTGTATTTGTATATGATATAACAATATAATTCAGTCAATTGTTTTTCCCAGTACCTCCCCTTTCCCTTACCTCTTCCCTCCCCCTGGTCCCCTTTCTTTATTCTGCTGATCAACCTTGTATTTTCATAAGATAGCCCCTGTAGGCGAGCCTTTTATAAGCAAGGAAATTGATTCAACCTGACATGTTTGGAAAAATGTGTGGCCAGAGAAGGTCAACTAGGCCAATCAGATTGGAATATAGGAGATACACAGGATAGAGATGGAAGGTAAATTGAGGAAGATGTTCAAAGCACCTTTATTGATAAGATGAGAAGATCTTTATTTTAGCACATGATCTGGAGCATGATTTTGTGCAGAGGAATAACACGATCAGCACTGTAAGGTTGTTTACAAACAAAGACTAGATTCACATATACTCGAAAGAACTTTCTGGAAGTATATTTGGTTGCTCAGAGAATCAACAAGAAGATTGAGGGCAAGCCTTGGGAAATGGGTGAAGATGCTGACCACACAGCCGAATGTGCTGCAGAAATAGTCTGGAGAGAACCTGGCTCCCATGACCTCCCCAGTAGGCACTGTTGAACTCCTAACTCCATGGACACCACTGCTGTAGACACTGGTTATAGACCCACTACCCCCACATGGTAGATGTTAAACTGTTCTTGTCTCTTTTCATCCCTGGCTCCAGGAGAAGAGTCCTACAGGGGCATGGAATCACCTGGGCTTTGGTTACATGCCCTCCCCTGAGGTACCATTTCTTTGAGAACCTATGTCAGCTCTTTGTCTGCTGCAGATGTCTCCAAACAAGAAAGGGAATTCAGATATTAGGTGGTCAAACAAGCCAACATCCATCATAGAATCATGGATGAAATCATGTTTGTGCAGGGTCATGGAGGGCAGAGACAATTCCCAAGAGATAATTGCTCAGTGTTACTGTAATGTAAAGGAAGGAAAGGGGAGCAGGGCACCACTGGGCATTATAGTTGGAAGGTCATCATCACTGACCTGGTATATTTTTTATAAATTTCATTTGCATATATACTCAGACCATATAAATGCATATTTGAATTACATGACATAAAAATCTGAGGCTCCAATATGTTGCTGTACAAATTTACATTTTGAGAAATTGGTATATGATTTAGAGAATATTATTAACTCTTCCCAGTCAGCATGGAGCCAAACGAGCTAATTCTATTCATGTGTGACTAGGTCTGAGTCTTGAAAGAGGGTAATAATATGTTGAATAATGTATCTCCATATAGGTACACCATGAGAGTTCATGCAAAATTATAATCTGTCTTCAGGCTGTTCAATACATAAAATGCCCAGGTTAAATGAACTATCCCTCAAAGCAGACTGCACAAATTCCCTTAGCATTCACGTAGCCATTCTAGTAGAGTTAAGCATTCTTTATGGCTATAAATTTGAATCTTGGGAGAGACAAGCAAAACTTTGTTAATACTTCCTAATTTGAATAGAAAGTGAAGCAGATGGCAAGCGAAAACCCACAAATATGTTCAGAAAATTTATAACATGGAACATCGCAGCAATTGCCAATATTTAAAGGTTATGTCCGTCATGTGGGGAAGTGGCACAAAGTTTTCACCCTTTTCAAATAATTGGGCATCATACTGATGGGTAAAATTGTGCATGTCAGTGATTCCTGCGCTGATGTAGGGAAATTGACAGACACTGTTTAAAGGAAGCCAAAGTTTTTGTGCATCAACATGTCATGCTGGGAATAATTATACAACTGTTTTGTTACCCTCAGCACTGTGCCATATATTATACCATCCACTGATTCTTCCAGAGTTCTTTTGTTTGTTTTGCATAGCGCAGCAGTTCTGGGAAATATATATTTGTAAAACAGTTGATGCTCACACACTTTATAAATGAAGCCCAAAGCTCAGTAATACGGATAAACATTGTCCTTACCGCCAAGGGTGCATTTAGATATGGCCCTCACTCTATATTCATTAGCTTTAGTATCATCAACATGAAATTATAGGCTAATGGGTCTGGAAAGGACCTCAAGAGGCCAAGTAGTGTTTGCTGTAACCATCAGGTAAGCACTCACTCAAGTCATCCATCCTCATGAGAATCATCATCAATAAATGCTTTAGTACCCACTGCATGTGTGTGTGTCTGTGTGTGTGTGTGTGTGTGTGTGTGTATGAGTGCGGGGGCAGCAGGCTCAAGATCCCCTCAGTAATATCGACTCCAGTAGCTTGTTATTATTTACATAACATTTCATATTTGCAGAGGGATTTCCAACACTTATTAATCCTCAGAGCATTAGTGTAAGGAAGGGCAATTCTAGTTCTTTTTCCACATGCAAAAGCCCAACAGTTAGGAGGCTTGAAAAGGTCTGCAAGCTTGTGACAGAATAAGGAATTTAGAGTTGTTGACCTTGGGTTGTTTGCAAACCCACTACTTAAAAAAAAATTATTATCTTTTAAAATTTCACCTGGCATTATTTTAATCTATTAGATCCTGAGAAATCTAGTGCGACCAGGATTGGGCAAAAGGGAACTAAAATGAGACTTCTCAAGTTTAAGGCGTATGTTTACCAAGGGTTGTGACAACCAGAAGACTCAGCTTCAGAGTGGTTCACATCACTTTGCACCACTGCCAGGCTAGATCACTCGTGGCCCTGGAGAGGGTAAACCCAGTAATGGAGGTGCAGAGAGCACTGGGCATGCTCCAATGAGGTGACAGGAGTTTATATGCAAGTATACTTGACAGGCAAGAACTAGAAAAATGCAGTATGTCCAGTTAGAAAAAGAGCATATTGTAATAAACAAGGCCTTTCTGACTTTTGTCATTGGTGTTAACTAATACTGTGGGCCAGTTGTAGTCATTGAGCCTACACAGGTGCAATGCAGGGCTGGGGATGTTATTCCACGTTGCAATAATTATGACCAGGCAAACCAGTTGGAATGAAAACCGGATGCTTTTTATTCTTAAAGCTTGCTACGGATGTCCCTTTGGAACTGACAGATTGCTCAGGTGAAAGTCATCTCCTGCCAGGTTTCTGCAATTTTCTCAGCTTCGTGCAACTTTTCATTTTCTTGTTTCTTGTCATGAACATAGAAAAAGAGCCACCTAATACCTTTGGGATGGCATTTGCAGCTTGGCTGCAAAGTAGAAGTGCTGGACAAATCAGGAGAGAGTTGTCTTTTACAATAGGGTTTTGGAATTTGTCAGCTGCTTTGCAAATAGCTGACAAATAACAACATGGGGTGATTTCTACCACAGATAGGAAGCACTTTTGTTCCAGGGATGATAGCTGGGGAACACTGATTTAAAACTCTGTGCCAACTGTGCACACTTGCCCAGGAGGTAACCAACACAGATGTGATAACACCAGGTGAGAATTAAAAACTTATAGGCATGAAGTAGAAACTTTAGCCTGGAAAGATAAACCAGGAAATCTCAATATGTGTAATCAAATGATCTCAGAGATCTAACAGGCAATTCACTGCTCTATTTTGAGGCAGCCATTTTTACTTTTGTAAATGAACTTCATATATTTGTAAATATGTTTAGCTGTGATAAGAAAGATGCAAAGTGGGTGGCAGTGGCCCGTCTATCAAGCTGCGATACTTGGTGGGCATGACCCTCAAGCATTTGGATCTGGGCATTGGAGTCCCATAGCAAGGAACACTCGGTCTATTATCCTTTTTCTTGGTGGTCAGGCAAAGCAGAAATTGGCCCATCCAACCCAAATCCCCATAGCAATTATTTATACAATAAAGCAAGTGTTAAAGCAATTTACTGACAAGTGTATCAGAGATCCTTGCTGAAGGGGTCCTGTGTTGAAGTGAACCTTTTCTTGAAGGGGCCTGTACAAGTAACAGAAAACCTGACTAGGAGTGGCTTAGCCAAATATGGATTTATAACATGAAGTCCAGTGGGAGGAGAGTTCTGGGGCTGTGCAGCCACCCCTGGGCATCATCACAGCAGACTCTATAGTGTCTGCCCTGCTCAGCTTTGGCACATTGTCCTAAAGTTTATGGCTTCATGATCCCAAGATGGCGACTTCACCTTAAACCTATGTGGCCACATGAAAGCACGGGAGCTGGGGAGGGAGCTGCAGCTGCCTCCTCCTCCAGCAGCAAATGCTCTTCAAAGTCTCCCAGCACGTGCTCCTAATTCATTGAACCTACTGAGCCATGTGGCCGTAATGATCAAGCAAGTTTGAGAAACGGTTATTTCATTTCACTCTTCTCTGAAAGAGAGGCAGGGGAGAACAAGATTGGGAATAGATTTAGGGTTAATTACTTAACAGGCATCTTACCTAAGAGCATCCTCCCCAATGTTTAGAATTTCTTCATTCATTTGGCCAGTGTTTCTGTATTCACCATTTGACCTAAATTAGGTATAAATAGCTTCTGAGAGCCGTGTATTTTCTTTTTAACATCTGGTTGCTTCCCTCCATTTCTTTGGAATGCTCATAATGTTCTGCCTGGCCAGGAAGATCTCAGGTTCAAGGCGAGATCCTAAATTCTCTTCTCACTTTACTTTGTGTTCCTGGATAACCTAGGCACAAGCCTTCAGTCTTCAGCAGAGATTTTACAAATATAACTTCCAAGCTGTGCCCTATTTGGGAACCAAACTGCTGCTTTGACATCACTTTTGGGATGTCTCAAAGGCAACTCAAATTTCACATCTTTATAAATGACCTTAATAGCTTCACCTGTCCCTCCCCCAAACCTTGTCCTCTTTGAAAATAAATTGTTTAGATTGAATAAGAGCAATCATTCATGCAGCTGCATAAGCCAGAATCTTTCTTTCTTCCTACATCCAATATACTATCTCTTCCAAGAGCATAAACCCATTTGCCTTAATGTCATCTTCTGAGTTATCTTGCTCAGAAGACTCTAACCTTCTCCCCATCTCTATTCTTAACCCTGACAATATTTGCTGGGTGAACCCAAGTCTAATATTGTCCTTCATCTTTCCTACACAGAAAATTTTCAGTTTGGAAAAAATAAGACCCAAATCTTGAACTTGGCTTTAGGACCCCCCTGTGGCCTGGCTACTGCCTTCCTCTCAGGCACATCTGGCACCACACTTTCCTTTCTTTTCTGAACTCTAGCCACACAGGTCCCCTTTCTGTGCCTTGTTCTCACCTGCTCCTCTTTTTGTCTCGGGATGCTACCCACACATGCAGATTTTTCCTCCTGGACTGCTATTTTTCTTACCCTGTTTTGTGAACAGCTAATTCTTTCTCATCATTCAAATTTCATCTTAAACATACTTCTTCAGGCAGGTCTTCCTGAATCACCTTTCCAAATTATGTCACTATGTCAGACATCCTTGTACCATCTCATGACATCTTCCTTCTATAGAGCATTCCAAAATTGTCATTTTAAATTGACTTTCATGATTATTTGATTAGTGACTATCTTTACTAACAAATTGTGAGTTCCAGAAACACAAGGGCCATCATCTTCTTCCACTATATGCAGCAGAGCCTAGTGTCTGACACTTGTTAGACAACTAATTTTTTTTAATAGGCAATGGAATGGGGAAGAGGAATGATTGGCCAAAGCATTTTTTTTTTTTTCTGGGATGGATTCCACTTGCCTTTCATTCTTCAATAAACACTTACTAAGCACCTATCATAAAGAAGGTCTTTGTCTTGGCAATGCAAATAGAAAGATAACTGATAATATACCTGTCTTTAATGACTTTTTATTCCGATTGGGGAGACAGACATATAAGCCCATGAATGTGAATTAAAGTAACACGTTTCTATCCATTTCAACCTCCAGTCACAAATCTGACAGCACTTTCCCAGCACAATGGAAACACATTCCAGGGTTTTGCTATCTCCCCATCTATCTCATAACTTTCCATCCAAGTTTTTTTCAATTTATAGATTTATGGATTATAGTGATCTTATGTTAAGTCAGCTGCTTCCCAACGGCAAGTATGAAGAAACTATATTCTCACAAACAAGCTAGGTTTAAACCCCACGAGGAGAGACTTGCTTCCAGGCTTTTTTCTTACAGGCAGCTGCCATAACTTCAGAGGTGTGCATTCTTAGAGGTTTTTCTCATTAAGAGTAGAATGTTCTGAGATGTCTGTAGATTGTAGGTCCATTTAACTCTGGATCTGAAACATTCCCTTTCATACCCACATGTTACCACTCTTTGAAGAAAGTAGTTCCTGGGTAGTGGACAGAGCAAGGGCTGTCAAAATCTCAAACATGATGCAGCAGTTTTTTTGGAAATGAAACATATTCTGTAAATATCTAAAAAATGTGCTTCAAAAAGCAAAACGCCAGTGGTTTTGTAGTTGCTGTTCATTATTTTTTGTGAATTGAGTTTGGAAAATTCATTTGTAAATATGGGTGACTCCTTGTAGGAAATTCATCTCAATTAGGTGTGCACAGCTCTTTAGTGGGTTTCTGGTAGACGTGAAACCTCTATATGGCACACAGACCTGAATCATCTCGTGGGGCCTCTCTGCCAGTCTGCCACTATGCCTGGATATTTCAGGAAGGGTCCAGTGAAAGAATAAAAATATAGTCTGCTATAGTATATGTCAAATTTTGGCTGGCTGACCATACAGACTTTCCTCACTTGCTGTCCCTCTTTCCAGATACTTTTTGAATTCCCACTGTGTATAGTCATTGTAGAAGGGTGATTGGGGTGCAGGGTGTGCAGAATTTTTTCTCTTTTTGACCCAGGTATAGATCCCAGTAAATATCTTCTCTCCTGAGACTGAGAATGTGCAGCTGGTAGGACAAAGAGAATGGTTAGAATTCAACTGAAGAGGCCAGATGATGATGGAGTTGATGGTATTGAGTCACCAGCTCACCCCTGCTGACTTCTAGCTTTGCGTCCCTTAAAATAGCTTGCTCATCACAGATTGTTAAGGCTGTTTCCTTAGACTTCTATTACATACATAAATTTCAATACTCTTCCAAATGATTCCTTTACAAAAAATGTTTTGATGTTAAGATAACTAGTGTAATGATGTAACAAATGAGATTTTCTTCTTTAATAATAAAAAAGGTATATGTTTTGGGAAAAAAGATAACTAAGGTAGTTTCCATAGCTTGCAATTAATCATGAATGATATCCAGGCTGTTAAGAACACACACACACACACACACACACACACATAGAGTTATCCTTAATGAAATCCACAGAGTATATGATTTGGTACAATGAAGAGCTTCTCTAGCCCCATTCTGTGTAACCATTTCCTATTATATTGGAAATCTTCAATGTAGATGGTTATAGCACATTACATCTCCATGAAAAGGAGTTGACCATATTGAGTATATTTGTTTTTGTGATTGCCATAACAAATGCAAATTTGGGGTCTGTTAAAACAACACAACTCTGTTATCTCACAGATTCTGCAGATCAACTTCCCTGTCACAGGTGTCATAGGCCAAAATCAAGGTGTTGGTTAACATGAGCTCTTATCTGGAGTCCTAGAGAATTCCCTTCCAAGTTTATTCAGGTTGCTGGCAGAACTCAGTTCCATGCAACTATAAAACTGAGGTTCCTCTTTCCTTGCTGGCCATTGGTTGGGAGTTCGTTCTTAACTTCTAAAGGCTGCCCACATTCCTGGCTTATGGACCCCTCCTTCCCTCCCCAAAGTCAGAAATAAAGGTTGAGTCTTTCTCACTTGTTGAATTTCTCCAACATTCTCTTCCAACAAGGGTGTTCTCCACTCTCCCCTTTTACCACTCTTCTCTGTCCTCCTTTCTGTCTTTCTCTTTTGCTAAAGGGTTGATGTGATTACCTGGGGAATGCTCTTATAATTCCAGGGTAATTACCTCCACCTTAAAGTCAACTGATTAGTAACCTTAATTTCATCTGCAAAGTTCCTTCACAATTCCTAAATTAGTAGTAGATTATACAGCAAGGCGATAGGAAATTTGGGGGACATCCTTAGAATTCTGCCTACCACACTGAGCTCATAAGCCATAATTTTAACTACCTGAGAAGATTCTTCCAAGAAACAAAGCTGTAAACAAATGATTGCAAATGTCTAATGTACCTAGGTTATACAAAGCCAAATAGGACAAGATACTTATAGAGAAGCCCACATCACCCAATATATACAAATTATACACAAGCAGAACATAGCAAAGAGACCAGACCCGGGCTCAATTAGTTGTTTATTACTGAACATTTTTACTCAATAATGTAACACTGATTTTATTTTATTTTGTTCATATAGTAGTGTCTAAACAGACATACCTCAACATCTTTTCTTAAAATGTTTTACAAAATAAGATGCAAATTCCAGGTGATAGGTGAGTTGATAATAGATATTATGTTAAATATTTTTTGTTTGCATACTTATTTATTTTTATGTGTGATTTCATGAATGGTATAGTTCAGGAAGAAGCTAAATATGAGCTTCCCTGAACATCACAGCAAAGAGAGTTTACTTGGAAAGGTATCCCAGGAAGCAGAAGTGAGGGTCTAGGAGATTAAAATTGAATGGAAGGAGATAAGTATATGGATCTATAATTGAGCTGACCACTGCTACATACAGCTAGTGTTCAATCCAGGACCATCTGAAGTGTCTTATGACATGAGTGTCAGGGCTCTGTAGGAGACGGCAGGGGACAGTGTCCTCTGACTCCCATCCTCCACTGATCAAAGATGGCCCCATATTTCTGGACTTCTTGTCTGTACAAGCAGGAGCAGGAGCAATTGTAACAGCTGTCTGAGCAGCTAAACAAGATGGGACTGGGCAAAACTGGTTGAGATCTACATGACACTCTCAGCTGCTGCAGTGGTGGCTTGACTAAGAGGGGGGCCCAGGAGTCACTGAATTATGATCCAGAGGTGTCCAATATGCCATTATATATTTACTTTAAATATATGTCTATATAATTTTTTATAATTACATATTATAGAAGTACATAATAGTGTGTAATTATATACATAATGCAGGAGGTATTACTTTATGCATTGATTCAAGTCTTCCAAGAAGCAGAGGCAAAGATGGGACTAAATGTGCAAGAACTGTATTAGGAGTAACTCCTTTAAGAGAAAATGGTGAGGGAGCCATGGGAGGCTTTGAGAAGCTTCTGACTGTGAAGCAGGTCTGACCCTGAGTGAAGGAGAGAAGGAAGGAAAGAAGATCCTGTGGCCAAGTCTCAGACTGCAGTGCAGTTCCAGGGAGTTTGGCAGGACTGCCTTGGAGAGTTCTCAAGTCCAATCCAGCAGTTGTCAACTCAGTCATGCACCCACATATTGGTTTTCTTCCTTTGCTGTTCCAGGCCCCTACTTCTGCTTCCTGGGATACCTCACCAAGAGAATGCCCTACCAATTCTTTTTCTCAGCTTTCAGAAAAGTCCATACTTATCCTCTTTACCAACTATTGTATCTTTGAAATGACACATGGAAATTCATGCACTTGTAGCAAAACTAAACATTCTGTAGCCTGGTTCCCAACATCAACTCACATACTACCAAGTATTTGTGTGCTTGAGGAGCAGCTCCTGTGAACTTGTGCATGTTAGCATCCCTACTGCACTGGGTCATTGGCTGGTGCAGCTGGTGGGAAGCATTTCTTACTGAAAATGTGACTGTGGAGATGAGGAGGCAGAACTGAGATCCTCCATCAATGAACACCCTGAGATCAGATGTCCAAGATTCACATTCTTGCAACCACCTCTAATTACATACAATAAGATTTAAGGTGATAAATACATGTCTAAGGTTTTAGAAATCTGGTTTGTGTTGAGAAACAGTTTGCTTTCAAGTACTGGTCCCCAAAATTCTATGAATGAGGTGGCCCTCATGTTTCTGAGGCAGAGGATCATATGAATTTGGGGCAGATTTCTTTACAAATCTGTCCTGGGTTTAAGTCTTGACTTTGTGATGGTGTATTTCTTTTCCTTTTATTGATCTAATTCTCTTGCCTTTTGACATCCCCCCCCCCCCCCGCCAATCCTTAAGTGTTTCTGCTCTTTTGCTTTCTCCCTTAGTCCTTCCATACTCAACAGAGAAGCTCTTTTAAAGTAAATAAACCTGAATGAAGAAATAGTAAATGCTGCTATCTGAATAACAAGGGCATCCTTGAGGAGATAAGTGTTCTGTAGGCTTTGTTGGCCTGGAGTGGAGGTGGGAGGAGGATAACAGCAGGCTTATTGAATAACTGCTTATTTAATTATTTTCCATTGACGCAGGTATGTTGGAATTCATTTAACATAGATAAATCCTCTTTCCCCATTCTCTCTCTCTCCATTTGCTATTAGTGAAGTGACATCCCAGATCTGTCCTTATAACCCTTAATCCCAGTTAAAATAAAAACCACCAACACAGTGTAAGTCATATGAATGGTTCAAAAACAAAGGCACTTGGATGCTTTCAGGCCTTCCTCACAGAGGATGTTAAATTGGGAAAAATTTAGAACAATCTAGGAATTCCCTGAATGCTTCTGACACATGAGTATATTGTGAAAAACATGCCTCTATTAAAGCACTAGCTGGACAAATATTGAGAAGGATAGAAAATGGGTTTCGGCAGCCCAAGGCTTAAAGGAAGAGCAAAGCATCTTCAGTTTAACTTGTTTTTGGATGCGGGCCCAGAACTATCACTCTTTTGCTCCTTCTGGTGCATCATGAGGATATGCAGAAGACGAGGATATGATTTTTATAACAAGGTACATTTTTAATCCCTTTCCTGTCACACCAAGTAAATAACTCACCGAGAAGCACTCAGGGGAGGATGCTAAACTGCAGTAGGATGTGGAGTCACGTAAAATGTTCAGGTGTGAACATTAATAAACCACGCCAGAGAGCATGTCTTAGTGGGTTGCCGTGGCGCCAGAAACATAGGTGCCATTGAATAGAAGTTTTATCTTCATGCTTGGTTGTGTCTTATACTGCAAACCCACGGGTCTTCTGAAAGCAACTTTGCCCAGGAGCAAACACTACAACAAACTCACCTTACCCTGTCCCCTAAAGATTACCTGCTTTCAGCAAAGCCCAAGGTTATGAATGCACCCGCTGACATCTCCTCGCATATAACAGGGCTCTATTTTCCATTTCAGAGTAGCAAAATATGAGTCTTAGAAAGGTAAAGATGTTTGTCCAAGGTTACCCTGCAGGGCTAGTCAAGAATAATAGACTAGGAGTAGGACTCAAGCCTCCTGCCTTTTATTTCAACATTTTAACATTCCAACTTCCCCCCTCTCCTTGCCCATGACTTACGTATGAAACTCATGTCCACCCAGAGATTTCTCAAAGACCTATATTTAAGGGTACTTAGCTGGAGCCCAGCTATTCAAATGTCCCCAGTACAGCTACTACAGCAGAGAATGAAAACAAGGAGAGAATTTAATGCCTATTGAAAGCTGACTCAGAGCGTGTAAAGGTGAAAGTGTGTGGTCGGAAGGCTTAGCTGCCTGTTGAGTTCTTTTATTCAATAACTCAAGTGGCCTGTTGTGAGCTGCTTTAGCACTATTAACACATCTGGAGCTAGTGGTCATACATTGGGGACTTTTTAGAATGTAAAAGTAGCTTTGTAGGCAAACTTGTGTTAGAAAGAAATACTTTTGAAGAACAAAGGCTAACTTTATAGAGTACACCCCTCTCTCCCTGACTCAATTCCACTGGGCTTTTGCTGGAGCATGTGTTAAACCTATATACTTATTTGAAGTCATAAAAATTGTCCTCCTGTTTTGGATCGTGTTTGCTTCAAAGTAGTCCTTTGGATCTCTGAGCAGATCCAAACATCAAACGAACTAACAGAACAGTCAACAGTGTATACACCCTACTGAAAATCCCTATCTGCTCCAGCCCTATTCCCTGCTCCAACCCTGGGCCCAGAGCTGATCTATGGAGACAGCATAAGTGGGCTCTCTGCCCTTCTGTTGCTGATTGGGTTTGGTCAGTGGAAGTCATTAGCAGGAGGTCAGAGACTAAGAAGAGAGGGAGATCAGATATTTATTCTATGCATCTGGTTTTATCATCATTGCCTCATGTAATCCTTGCTTTTCAGATTTTTGGAAGTAAACTTCAGAACATGAATGTATCATGACTGTCAGGCCACGGTTTAGAGATTTGGAATTCCCATACTGCTGGCCTGGCTCCTGGCAGAAGACCCTCTCTAAAGTTCCTCTCTCTTGGTTCTGGCAACTATCCAAAGGACTAAAGCTAAATCAAGAGAGAAACATGGGACCAACAAAAGCAAGATCAAAATGGATCAGGAGACACAAAGTGAAAGGTTAAATTGGCAGGTGTCTTCACTTGCCTTATTGGTTCTTGTGTAGTACATTGCTGGACACTCTGAATTAAAGGTGTTGAAGTCATACTCCTCTCTACATGAACTCTCCTCCTTACTCACTCCTCTCCCAAGGATGAGTGAGGGTCAAGGGCAAGGGAAAAACTACCAAAATGTAGTTTTCCCCAATAAGATCAAAAGGTCAGCCCACAAAGTCTACCCGTTTACTCGAGAATCCATCTAAAGGATTAAAGGACATGGTAAAGCAGATGTGGAGAAGGTACTCAGGACATGGATGGAGTAGCAATTGGTGCATCATAAGCAGCAGGGTCCTCCAGACTCGTAGCTTCCCTGCTGAGATTCAGTGCCAAAGCCACAGCCAGTTGTGGAAGAGGGCTCCTTGTCTGAGGGGAAAGTGGCTCTGTCAAGCAGACACAGCAAAATATCATGGCAATAGCAAAACCGTTTAATAGGATTTGCAATAGCCACAGTCTCAGCAAGATTCTATCACATCCAAGCAAGTAAAACAAGCCTTAGAAGCCCTAGGAGTGAAATGGAGTGCCATTTCCTCAGGCAGGACTGGGGATTGACTTGCTAGAGACGATACTAAATACTGAGCCTCAACTGTCATTTCCACTCTGCCAATACCTGAGAAGTCTGGAGTGTCTCTCAGTTGAACCTAGGTCCCGTCTGACTTAGTGAAACAAGCTTTGTCCCTGGGGATCTCTTACTTGGGATATAGTATATTGACACTAAAATACACCACCTTCATATAGGTCATGCCAACCTTTAGGTGAGACCAAACTGTATTAGGATTGTCATCTGACTTATGTTCCTTTCCGCTGAGCCCATGAAGGAGCACACACCTGCCTTGGAGGTAGAAGTCTTCGGCTGAATAGGACATGCCACCACTAGAGAGTAATTCGCTCACCCCCAGCCTGACGTTGCTTAGCTGCTGAGATTTGATGGGATTGGAGCAGAAGGTGACAAGGCTGTGAGCTTAATTAAAGGAATGATTTTGTACAATCCATGCTCATCCTTTCCCCCTTCACCCAGTAATGTTCACACATGCCAAGAAAATCATATCGGGGATAAGATTATGACCCAGTGATCTCATTCAGGATATGACATTATCTCATTTCAACAACTTGGGAAGGACAATGTTGTTTTCAGCTCTGGGAGGAATTTGACCAACGACAGAGCAAAATGTAGCTCTGACTTTTCACTTTCCTGTTCTTCTCCACAGCAAAAGGGTCCCCAGCCCACTGGGTCAAGGGACCCACATGTGTTCCCAATCTCTAATAAACAGCTTGCCAATAACGAAGCCTCTCTGATCCCTATTCTCCACATGTTAGTGGGATCCACGTGTGTCCTAAAAGTAAGACATAAATGTTCAGGGAATAAGAAAATTATATAAAGCCTCCTCTTTCCAACATCTGCTTTTTTTCTGTCCAAGCAACGGAAGAATTTCTTCCTTCACAAAAAGGGAGAGATTTCAACCTTTTAAACCTCTTACTCAATATTAAAAGGATTTGGCTCCTGAATGGCCTTAAAAGTATGGTCCTCTCAGCTTTCTGTTCTGATCTGCTTTTGGTCACTTTCATTCATCTGCTCATGGCTGGCTGCCTGGATTAATTTTCGGGCCTGAATACATTTCCTTGCATTACCAACATATGTGACAAATAACTAATCTGACTCATCAAAATGCATTAGAATGCAGTGTTCCAGTTACTGAAGGACATTTGAAATTCAGCAAGTTGTCTTCTTCCTCTTACTGCCAGAGATAGTAAAAAATTATGAAGAGGTAGAGATGATGCTACAGCTCACTGTGTGCTTAGAATTTGTATCAGTGTCTTTGTTGTTGCTGTTCCAGCAATCCAAGAAAACTTGGACCCACCTCTGTTTGTTTTGTTCTTCCTAAAATGTTTTCCAAATTAAAATTTGAAATGTTACCGGAATAATTTCTGAGAAACATAACATGGCCCAGACTATAAATCATCTGAAACAGCAATAAGTGGAAATACTAAATATACCTAACACTGCTTAAAGTATCCTATATATATCATTTCTCTTCTAGGACTATTTCCACATTATACATTCCAACACGGGCCTTCTAAATCAGGCAGTAGTTGGGCTGTCTGAGTAATAAGTCTAAATGAGATGCAAAAGAATATGTTGCAAAGAAAGTGGAATAAGTGCCAGTGTTTAATTGGGTGTAATGGACATCTTTTAAAAATTGCCTAATATATTTAAGAATTCTCAGGAAAACAGATTTACTGTGTCTCCTTGAAAGAAAAGTGGGATGCTTTTTACAACTATATTTAAAATTATTTAATCAGCAATTGTATTAGTGCAAAGAGCTGTCATCAATGGAGTCAGAATTCCAAGAACATTTCACATGATGGCTCCACACAGATAAATGCATTTTAAAATATTTTACTGATATACTAGTGAATGACTTGTAATTCATTTTTCCTGCATAAGTTTATCTTGTTTTGTTTTGATTTTTTCTCATGGTTTTACCTTGTTTTTTTTTGTTATTTTTATTGCTGTGGGGTTTCGTTTGTTTGTTTGTTTTTGAGGTCTCATATGCCTGTGCTTTCACCACTACATGTTTGGGGGTCCTTGGGCAGAGGCTGAATTAATAGCCTGCTGAGAACCCAAGAACTGCCAAGGCAAACATATGTCCTAAACTTGTTTCTTCTTAAACTTGGGAGACCTGCTCTTTTTTTTCTCTCTATCTTCTTTTATTTATCTATAAAAAGAAGATTGCACATGATTTGCCTCTGTGGGTGATTGTGAAGGGAAAAAAGTCTATTTCATAAATATACTGTAGAGTCCTTTTCCAACAGAATGTGTGAAACAGACTTAGGCAGACATTCAGCTGGGTGCACCGGGAGGCTGCAGATGTTCATTATCACATCATAAAAGCTCATCCTTGAGGCCTCTCAAACATTTTGGAGAGAAGTGTTCTCCTGGCACAAAATGGCATTATGTGCCTTCAGCATTTGATCAGCTCAGCCCAAGAGTAACTCAGCACACGGGGTCTGGGTTCTGGCAGTGTAGGTTCAAATCCTCCACCTACCACTTTTTAGCTTTGTGCCATTTCTTTAGCCTGGGTGCTCACTTAACCTTTCTAAGCCCCAGTTGCCATATCTCCAAGGGTGAGCATAAGAAATAAAATAAGTGATACCTTTAAACCATTTAGCATAGTGATTAGCAGATAGTAAATACTGGTACATACTATTATTATTAAGAAATATGTGCTAAGAGATTTGGGGGTGTTCAGGAAGAAAATAGCAAACAAAAAATTTTTTTAAACCCTACAAGTCCCCATCTAAGAGACATGTAATATACTTGTGGAAAAAAAACAAGCAAAAACGCAAACATACATAATCCAATATGTAAAAATCACTGTAGGATTTGCCAGGGCAGAAATTAGTTCTTGATTAAACTTCTGGGATTGTTTTATTCAGGAAATTAAGAGGATGGAAACATTGGCCACACCTTGGATAGACCAAAATTGGATTTGAATTAACCAGGACTAATGGTAAGTTAAGTTAATTTTTCTTTTGCATGGGGTCAGATTTTTAGAGCTTCTTAAAAGGGCAAAGTCCCTTTAGAGAAAATTCACTTAATTCTGCCAATTTGTGTGCTTTCCCTAAGCAAACCATCTTTAATGTATACCATGTTAGAATCTTTACAATTTTTTTTTCTCCACAGTTGAAGTTTTATCTTCCACAGAAATGGCTTTCAGTCCACCTGCAAACTCCTTCTTGTCTAATTGGGTCTGGGATATTTTGTGTCAGAACTCAATAAGTTGTAATGCAATAACATCAAATCAGATCTCATAATTTGAAGATTTTATTGATGGTTTGAGTGTGTCTTGTCAAAGGCAAAATGGACTTGGAAGGCCTTTCTAATTTCCTCAGCCTCTCCTTGTGACCTTTATGCAAGGTATTGGGTCTCTTGAGCAAACAAAGTCACTGATCAGATTTTAAAGCACCTCTGATAATCCAGAACTCCCCAGACAAACCTAAACTTCCCATATACCTACTCCCCGGTCTTTGCATTTTGTTTATCTATAAAGGATTTTTAATTGGGGGAGGGGTACATCAGAAAGTAGGTATATCCAAATCTTGAGAGTCACAGAGAATTATCAAAAGTTTCCAGGCGGTTCTTACCATCTTTCCACCCCAACCCCCAACACACATGCCAGTTGGGAATGACTGCTGCAAAAGACAACTTCAAAGTCCAAAAACCTTTGACTTGTTAAAACCCCACCTTTATAGGACTGAAAACAGTATGATCATCTTTTAGTCATATTAAGGAAATACATTGTCATTCAAAATCCCTATTGTGCCCAAAATAATTGATTGAAAAAATATGAATCAAATTGGAAGACAGGATAAAAAAGACTGATGGAAGACAGAATAAACAGCAAGAGAATTAAAAAGCCAATTGGCCTATTGAACTGAAGCATGCTGCAGAAATGGCTTGGGATTTTGACATACAGAAAGGTACTGTTCTATAGAACATAAGAGATGGCCTAGAGTTGAAGTTCAAGCATGGGGCAGTGACCTGCGGAAAGGAGTTCTTGAATAAACAAAGGGCTCAACTGCTCTGGCTGAGTTATTACCTCCATGGCTTAGCTGATACTGGTACAATTTAGGTTGGTTATGATTTCTCCTAAGACATTTATCAAGATTGGAAGACCAAAGTGGACCCTTTGAAAGAAAACATGGAGACTGCTTATGGCTAAGGGAGGAGATAACAGAGACTGGGATGTTTTCCTTTCTAACTAGGAGAACAAAGTCAGGAAGAAAACAAGGCAGGATAGCAGACCTGGGATTGGTATCCATGTGCCCTGCAGAGTCACTGAGCATGGCTAAGCATTGTCAAACCTATATAACTGTACATAGTGAGTAGCCCTGCTCATGTCTTCAATAATTTTAAGTCAAAGCAGTAGGTAGCTGGATAGGGGAATGGGTTCTGCAGAGGTCAGAGGACCCTAACCTCTGCTTGATAAAGGGAAGCACACTCCACCTGAGTCAGAGAATCCAGGGTAAGAGAAAGGACAGATCTAAAACCTATAGTGGGAAGAATGTTCAGAAAATACTTGTGTGGGTGAGTTGGGGAGAGGTAGATAAAAAGACAAACTTGGGGGCAAGGATATATTATACTATGATATAATAAGTACTTATTGGGTCTCTGCCTCTGGTTCCTTCTACACAACTTCTACCCTTGAAATCTTTTAAGTGATATGTCTTTTGTATGCTGCTGAGATGACGGATAGCTGGGAGTTCCTGGATAGCCTTAGGAGAGGAGGCCAGTTGCCAGGGGAACCAACCATGTGATTAGAGAATTGAAACTCTCCATACCACTCTCAAACCTCCAGGGAGGGAAGAGGAGCTGAAGCTTGAGATTGCCAATGGCCACTGATGTAATCATGCCTACATAAAGAAGTCTCCAGAAAAATCCCAAAGGACTGGATTCCAAGAGATTCTGGATTGCTGAATATGTGGAGGTATCTGGAGAGGACATGGCAACTCCCCATTGCTACCCACTTACCTATGCATCTCTCTTCCATCTGGCTGCTCCTCTGCATCCTTTATTATATATCTTTCACTAATGCAATTAATCTGCAAACATGTTTTCTGAGTTCTGCAAACCATCCTAGCAAGGTGGCCTCCAAGGTGGGGGTCATGGGATCCCTGATTCATAGCCCGTCCATCAGAAGTACAGGTGACAATTGACTACTTGTGTTGGCTTCCAACATGGCAGCAGTCTTGAGGGACTGAGCCCTTAACCTGTGGACTTAACCTGTGGAGCCCTGAAATTACCACCAGCTGGATGGTGTCAGAATTAAATTAAATTGTAGGACACCCAGTTGGTGTCCCCTGGAAGACTGCTTGGTATGTGTGGAAAATCTCCCACCCATAATTTGGGGACCAGATTGTATCTAGAATAGTACTGAGTTTACTGAGCATGCAAACTTTGGTTTTTTTTTTGTTGTTTTTTTGGGTTTTTTTCCTGTCTCAAAGAGAATGAGAAGAGAGAAAAACAAATCAGAAAGGACAAAGAATCAGGACAGAAGAGGAGCCTGACAACAATAATATTAGCAGCTAATATTTATTGAGCACTTATCATGTGCCATGTTCAGGCCTCTGTAAAGGGCCAGATGGCTTTGCAGGCCATATGGTGTCTATCACCACGATTTGGCTCAGCCTTTGTAGCACAAAAGTAGCCATAGACAATCTGTAAACAAGCTGACATGGTTAGATTTGGCTCTTGGTGGGCCAGATTTAGTCGAAGGTTCACAGTTTGGCTAAGATTGGTAGTATTATTGTTTGCATTGTAGCTGTGAAGATTGAGGCTTACAGTCCTGGGGGTGGTGGGGGGTGGTTCCCCATGGGCAGGAACACCCATAAAGGGCAAACATGAGCTGCACCCAGAAGAGACTTGTGGAATGTCCAGCAAACTGGGAAACAGGACACTATAAAGGTAACTAGCATGTACCTGTCACCCTCCAGTTATTACTCATGTAATTACTAAAAAGAATTCCCAAAGCAAGAAGCAAACTCTGCCATTAGACAAACTTTAGGAGTTCTCTATTTCAGAAGCACATTGGGGCTGAAGATATTACAGAAGAAGGAGCAAAGTCTTTTGAATCCCTCCATTTCATTTTTTGGAGGCACATTCTCTTGATTCTTTGCCCCTCCCAGCTCTGTCAATACAAGGTCACCCAGGAGAATACATTAAGGGCTGGTATCATGAAGGCCGTCTTCAGCGACCTGCCTTCAGCCCCTGCTGGTCTTATTAATGAGGGCACCATCTTGGACTGTGGATAGATAGGCTCCTATCTCTTAAGAACTTGGAATCTAGAACAGAAAGCACATAACAGATTTCACATTATTGTGGATCTTCTTGAAGTGGCTTTGCTCCTGCATCTTCAAGACGAACATTTTGGACCACATATTTGCTATTGGCATCCTGTATTTGACTCTTTGAAAGGTTAAGGTCTTCAGCTGCATCACTTAGGGTACTCACAACCTGATTCTGATCTAATAAGTATCACAGTGACAGTAATGGGTCTGTGTATTAATTGCCAAAGGACAGCAAACCTTCAATATCAGAAGAAAGATGTGGAAGAAAGCAGAGTTGTGGCACTACGTGTACACATTTCTGTTTAAGTTGAAATCTTAAAATCACAGCAATTTCACCATCAATAGTTTGGGCAAGATGCCCTTCAACAGATGAATGGATAAAGAAGCTGTGGTATACATATACAATGGAATGCTATTCAGCCATAAAGAAGAATCATATTATGGCATTTGCAGACAAATGGATGGAATTGGAGACTATCATGCTAAGTGAAATAAGCCAATCCCCAAAAAACAAAGGCTGAATGTTTTCCCTGATAAGTGGATGATGATATAAAATCTGTTTGGGGGAATGGGAGGTGAGAGAAGAATGGAGGAACTTTGGATTATGTCGAGGGAAAAGAGAGGGGAGGGGGTGGAAATGAGACAGACATTATTACCCTATGTACATATATGATTAACAATAATGATATGAATGTACATTGTGCACAACCATAGAAATGAAAATTTGTGTCCCATATGTGTACAATGAATCAAAATGAAGTCTGTAAAAATAAAAATAATAATAAAAAATTTAAAAAAAATAATTTGGGCAGTTGTGTGAATTCACAGCCATGGTCTGTGATCTGGATGGGTCCTTCCTTACCATTATTAGCCCTGCACCATATTTACCTCCTCGAAACAAAACAGGAAATAACCTACAAATCAAGACAGTGCGCAAGAGCCTGCTAACTTTCCTGAGAACACTGCCCTGTGTGACAGAAGTAAGTGCTTCCTGCTGGCCTTGGGTGAGCAGGGAGACCATGCTTTGGCCTGTGCCATAGTTAAGGGCTTGACTTGAAAATGAGAAGGAGCCACTGCTGATGCTTGTAAAGTGTCTTTTAATTGGACTTTTCTGACCTGAGTTTTCCACGATGCTTTCATTATTCCTGGAGGGTATGATTGACAGGTTCATCTTTAAGCTGTGATTCTACTCAGGAAGTTTGTGGTGTTGCTCTGGCATGATCCAATATAGTAGTCATTAGCCACATGTGGCTATTTATGTTTAAATTAATTAAAATTAAAGAGGGAAGGCAGACACTATCAAAGCACATTATATGCATGTATGAAAATGTCACAATGAAACCCATTATTTTGTACAGTTAATATGTGCTAATCATTAAAATAAAAATTACAGAAAAAATGAAATTAAAAATTATTTTCCTTTCTGTTGCTAACCACCTTTCTAGTGATTATTAACTGCATTGGCTAGTTGCCCGCATATTGTAAACACAGGTATAGAACATTTCCACATTTTAGAAAATTCTCTTAGGTGGTACTGTTACTAGACTAGTAACTGCAGATGGTCTGAGCTGGTATTGCAAAACATACCCCCAGGCACCTACTGCAATAACTGGGAGCCCTGTGTCAGTATAGTAGTTACTTATTATGAAAATCATTCATGTCTCTATTTTCACCTTTGAGATATAATATCTTACCTATCTGGGCTTAAAATTTACATGTGAACAAGGTAAGAAAATGTACATGGAAAAGTCTTCAAGAAAACAGACCTAAACATCAAGCACAATTGTTTTGAGTGATGGGAATATGGACTATCATCTTTTTTCTGGCTATTTGCAGTGAATTGTTCAGACAGTTTTTGACCGCCCTTCCCATAACATTTTTCTCTTGAGACATTTGTTGCTTGAATTCCTGGAACAATCCATGCCTGAAGCTCAATCCACTCCAGCTGGAATTCTTCATTATATGAGCGAGTTAAGCTGATTTGAGTTGGGTTTTCATTACTTACTACCAAATGAATACTAATTTTGCTACTTCAATGATTTTTTTGTATCTCTACAACGTATATTTATTTCTCATAAAAGCAGAAAATATTAACACCTAAAAATTACATGTGATAAACAGTATTCTGTTTTATTTTGTGTATCATCTATGTGCTAATATTCATGAGCTGTTACAAAGCAATCTATCTGAATAAACTAGAACTGACTTCCAAATATCCACAAGGCACACAGCATAATATGCCAAAGTAACTTTGTTGAAGGAAAATTTGAGGCAACTGTTTTTGTTGAGATGTTTGGAGTCCTGGCAGAACCACTCCCCCCGCCAAAAAAAAATATGATTGGAACTTCTTCAGTGA
>JAJEJO010051773.1:0-24581 GCA_020662805.1 Glaucomys volans
AGGTTGATAAAGTAGAAATAGCAACAAAAATCATGAAATTAAACATAGGAAAAGGGTAAAATATGTTAATTTTTTCATGTCCAATATCATTATTTCATTTAAATTTAGGTTGAAATTGAATGCTAATCAGAATGGACAAATGGGTGCCAGTTATGGATGGTCAACTTGGCTGGAGGAAACAGGTCATGGGAGTGTGATCATGGACCATCTCTCTTCCCAGGCTCCTCTACACTTCAAGACTCCCTTGATTTTAGCTGCTCTCCTACACAGGGCCTTTATGTCATGGTTTTCAGCCTCACCTCAGACCCACAACTACTGGACTCATCTATCCTGCATCATCCTCACCTGGCATGTGAGAGAGGAGCTGCAGATGGCAGAGGGAGGCACAGTGGAGCTGCTGGCCAGTCCACAGCCCTGTGCAGAATGATGTATCTGAGCTATCGAAGCAGCAGATTGTAGGCACCAAGCAAGTACCCAGCCCAGAAATCGTCAGCTACCCTGAGAGCAACCAAGATGTGAGAACTCTGCAGTGTAAGCTGCTGTGGCAGCACTAGAGACTGGATGCGCAGCACCTCCTTCCCACCTGTCCTGACCTGCCTGTCTGCCCCCAAATAATATCAGCCAACTCCAAAGGGAGCCTCTCCTCAGCCTCTCCATTCAGGATCACTGGTAGTCTTCAAAACCAAGATGAAGGAGATGATCAAGATCATCCTGGATGATCTGGAATGGGTCCCTTGGTGATCTGAAGGATGAGGCCAGGAATTTAAGGTGGTGAGGGGCAGAGGGGTGGGGACAGAGCTCTGTGCACTCAGCATAGGTTCATTTTTGGATGGGACACCAGATTTTGGAATTCTTTAAACACTACAGAAAGGGCTGCAGATGGACTTTCTTTGCTCAGGTGACTCTTGAGAAGAGTTGCTACATTTTCTTTTCTAATCAGGAAGAAATAACCTAATGTTTTCATTGGTAGACATGGATGTTGAGAGGGTAAACGCTAGTGTGTTACTGTATCTGAGTGTGTGTGGTGTGGGAGGAAGGGGTCCACTGGAGTGAAAAAAAGAAGGAAATGTAAATACATGTCAGATGTCAACTGAGGACTCTTCAGCAATCATTGTCTTTTCCCTCTATCTCAGAGATAAACACCTTTTTACCATTTTATATTATTTTTAGATATCAATTGTAGTTTGTTATATCTATGAGTGCCATACTAACAATTATTAGTACATTTATAGAAATGTAGTCAGTCTAAATGTGACTTTTTTCTTTAAAAAGCTGGCTTTTTATGTGGTGCTTTATATTATGTAATTTATTGTTTTGTCCTTTATGCAAATTGTTCACTAATTTCTTTTTGTGGTAAAACGGTTTTATTTCTAGCTTTAAGGGTATACCATATTGCTGCCATGAGAACTACAAAGCGAACCTCCTGATTGATATTTAGAGGAGTTTCCCTGGGCCGTGTGTTATTGAGCCTTGGAGTGTGTGTGTGTGTGTGTGTGTGTGTGTGTGTGTCTTTAACTTTGATAGATAAAGCTAATTATTTTAAATCAATTTAGATAATTTCAAGGTTATTTCCAAAATGATTTCAGCAATTTATATTCCTGAAAGTAGAGTTTAAGAGATTCTATTGTAATATGTTCTTGAACAATAATTAGTCATTTAAAGTTTCAGTTTGGAAATAGGAAATTTTATTAACAGTTGAATATGATATGTTTATTTTCTAAATCATGGAGTTTTAGCTCAGGGACATTTCATGCTTTTCCAGGGTCACATAGCTTTTCAGTCTACCATTTGGAAGTAGAAATCTGGTACTCTGATTTAAAGTATTTCCTTCATCATCTTCTTAACACATATATGAAAATTTCATAGAGCAGGCAGAACCAGTAAAGAATAATTGGACCTTTAACTTGACTTTTGAAGAAGTCATTATTTCCCTAATGACTAAGATTGATTTCTCACCAGCAGATTGGGAGGCAGAGGCAGAAGGAATCAAGCCAGCCTCAGCAAAAGCGAGGTACTAAGCAAATCCCTGAGACCCTGTCTCTAAAAGAAATATAAAATAGGGCTGGGGATGTGGCTCAGTGGTGGAGTGCCCCTGGGTTCAATTCCTGTTAGGCCCGCAGAAAATATATTTCTCATTGGAATTTATGGAAGTATGTCAATAAAACTTATCATTTGTGTTTACTAATCTATTGCAAATTAAAACTCTGAAATCTAAGATCTTTAAAATTGGGCAAAACGTTTGCATCATTGGCTGAAGCTAAAAAGTGGAAGCTTAAAGACACACACAAAAAACAAAAAGGAAATAATTATTAACATTTCTTCTCTCAAGATCATGGATCAGAGAAACATGCTGATTTCTATGTTCCTAACATTTGGACAATTACATGAGAAAAATTAAGAGCATACACAGCAATTATATTTGTTCCCACAAAGTAGGTTTACTACAGTAGAACAACAACTTTTAAAAATATATTTCCCTGTCATATTTATTGTTGTACTGTGTGGATATATACCATATAAATGTAGGTATGTATGGATGGATATTTCTGCATCATGTATTTTTTCTTTAAAAAGAACTCAGAGAACAATTTTATATGCATTTTAATTATGATTGAAATTTGTAGACAATTTTATTTTTAATTCAAATGTGGCCTGAGTATGATACTAAATTTTTCACTGCCCAATGTATTCCAAATTTGTTTAAAAGTTTTTCAAAAACATGACAGAAAATCTGGGCTCTGAGAAATTATGAAGAAAATTGTTAATATTGGATCAACTGTATTGTGGGACAGAATAATCAGATGAGAAAATGGATATAGATTTTATGGAGAGTTTACTAATTGCCAGGTTCTCTGTCAAGTATTTTTCATAATATAATATTTTCATAACTTACTATGATAGCATTTTGAATGGTGTTTTATTCTAATTTCACATTTTCCTTACTTTAAGTGATTTCCTTTGGTCACCACAAATACATAATGATCATATTATTGAAATTGCCCACAAGCAGAGGTAATGTTCAATAGGAGCAAATCAAAGAAGTGTTTGTGAATTTGAAAAATTTTTGTTGATGTAAAATCATAAGAGCAGTTTTGAAATAGGCACAGTGGTGCTACCCTGAAATCTCTGGGAATCTGGAAGCTGAGGCAGGAGGATCACAAGTTCAAAGCCAGCATCAGCAACTCAAAGAGGCCATAAGCAACCCAACAAGACTCTGTCTCAAATTAAACAATACAGCGAGCTGGTGATGTGCCTCAATTGTTCAGCGCCTCTGGGTTCAATCCCCAGTTTTTATTTTGTTGTCAATAAATTTTTATTTTTTAAAAATCCTTTAGATTTGGGCATTCATTTTAGGAATATCATTATTTACAAAGTTATTCATCTGTTTGGATTTTATTACATTTTTCTTATACTATATTTATGCTTTTTTTTAAGTTACTTCTCCAGATTCCATCTAATATACAGAATATGATTAGATTTTTTGCAGAATGATTTACCTAATTTATAGAAAGTTCTTCAAAAATATCATGCCTCTGCTTCTATTTAATTGCTCAACAATCGCATATTTGTGGCTATGATCCCAGGGTTGCTCTCTGCAATTACAGTGAAGCCCACCACACGTGGACTTTGTTCTCATTCAAAAATAACAAAAATCTTGAACTATTCAAATATTGAAATGGCTTTGTACTAAGAAAGTGCCAATATTTTTTCCTTTGGGTCCAAGTTTTGGGAGAGACTATGAAGGGGTCCACTTCCTGAACTTTTATGTCAAGGGCTCCACATGTGGGCTGGCAGGTGGATAGAGAGGAGACCAAAGGGCTGGGCCACAGTGATGGTGTCTGTACTGTGTTCTGGTGATTCACTGACCTCATGCAGCATGCCAGAGAAGCCAGGAAGGGGACCTAAGGAAACACACAAATAGTGGCTCCTCAACTCTAAAACCTCTAGACTGACCTTCTTCTCTTTGTCACCTGCTGGGAAGGATCTGTGATGAATTTTTTGATGACATTTGTTTCTCTGGGAGGCTAGAGTTTGTATCCTAGTGACCTTTGTATTCCCTCCTTCCCATCTCCAGGCACATTGTGGACTTCTTCCTGATTGTCACTTCAGCAGAGACTCTGCCATATCTTTTATGTGTTTCTCATTTACAACTTTAAACAGGTAAGGTTCTAGAAAAGGAGAGAATATGACAGAATTTCTATTTAGAATTGCTTCCATACTAGTTTTGGTCAACAAAAGAATTGAAGTTTTAACGCTTTTCATACAGTGCCTTTTATTTGATTCTCAAATCATTTGATCATTGCCATTCTGACTGGAGTAAAATGAAACCTTAGAGTAGTTTTAATTAGCATTTCTCTAATTGCT
The DNA here is from genome assembly GCA_020662805.1 of Glaucomys volans. NCBI lineage: Eukaryota > Metazoa > Chordata > Mammalia > Rodentia > Sciuridae > Glaucomys > Glaucomys volans. The sequence continues at coordinate 4,366 of JAJEJO010051773.1, forward strand.
AGAGATGTTGAACATTTTTCATGTATTTGATGACCACATTTATTTCTTATTTTGAGAAATTTCTCTTTATTCCCCCTGTGTCTTGGCTCCTGTCACTCATCGTTATATACAAAAAACTCAACTATGCTGCATTTGACTCTAGTTGGTTCATGCTCATTAATTTGTATGCTACATGAATTAATTTGTATTACACATAAACCTCAGGCTACAATATGTACAATCATAAAAATGATAAATTACACTTCATTTATGTATGATTTATCAAAATGTTTGAATGCATTCTACTGTCATGTACAAGTAATTAGAACAAAAAATAAAAATAAAATAAACCTGATTTCAAAACTCATGTTTCTTCCTTATAGACATTGATTTTCATATCTTCATATTCTTTTCTTTTTATTCTGAGATTTCACAAAAACACTGATTGCTTTAATCTCAGATAATATTTCATTAATTACAATGAACAGATAAACCCCACAAAAATGAACACACAGAGGCACAAACATACCAACAACACACCCAGAAACACTCAATTCATTCATTGCAGAACAAGAAATCAGTGGACATAGATATGTGTCAAGCTAACAGAGACACAACTATGTTCATTCTCCCCCAAATTGTACCCTTCCAATATTCCCATTTGTAATTGCCATACATTAATCCAGGGTCCAATTTTAACCAGCCTGCTATGAACGTATGCCAAGCTCACTCATCCACCACACACCATTTGACTGCAGTGTGTGCATAACATACGTGCAGAAGCACTCAGGTGCCATCTTGATTATCTTGGACAATGAATACTGTCTGGTGGGCTTGGTTAGCATTGTAAACAGAGACTGTGACAGAAATCACATTTAATGTCTTCAAAAACCCAACTTGAACAAATATTTTATTTGAGGGTGTGAATCTATAGGATGTGAGATGGAGAAAATGAAAGTGTAGAAATGCAGGGGAAGGTGAGCAGTTCCCAAGATCTTTCAGAAGTTGGTGGGTCTGAGGAGACTTGAGGACAGAGTCAAGGTGGAACTCAGAGTATTGGAATATACTAGTGCCCTGTTAAATGAAAAGTAACTGTACAGGATAAAACAACTCTCTCTCTCTGGGGGATGGAGAAGTAGGAGGTGGGCAGCTGTTTTAGCTCTAAGTTCTTGTCCCAAATGGAACATTAGAATTTTCTCAGGTATTGTGGTTATTCTGTATATGCAACAGAGCCCTGGAAACAAAGAACTGGAGGGCATGAGCCTCCAGGCTCTATGTCAGCAGAATTCTCAGAGAAAAATTTGGCAAAATAATGGAAGTCAACAGGTCTGCTACTTCACAAACTCTGACACCATAAGGAATAGAGCTTTAGTGGATGGCATGGAGTCCATTAACCATTAGGAGAATGTAAATGAAGACTACTGCGAGGCCGGCTTCTACTGGGGCACAGGAATAGCTGCCAGTGACCCCAGCGTCTGGCTCCAGAGCTGGGGCAGGGTTGCACAGAGTGTGTGGAGGCTGCCTTCCCCCAGAGAGGAGTGGCAGCTGCTGTGCTGAGCCAGAGCCATGAGCCACCAGATCCTGCTGCTCCTGGCTGTGCTGACCCAAGGCTTGGCTACCTCCTGGAGCACCTCAATCTGGCCTACAATCCCCTGGCTGTGTGCACTGCACTGAATGCTGGTGGTCTGGGCACCATGCTGCACGTGACCTCCCTGGACCTGTCTGGGAACAGTCTGAATAGTGGCCTGAAGGAGCAGCTGCCAGGCGAGGCACCCAGCCTCCTCTCACTCTCCTTGGCAGCCTGGCGTGCTTTGCCCGCTACACTTTCTGGGGCATGCCTGCATTGGTGTGCCTTGACCTATCCAGTTACTTGCTGATGGACATCAAGAATATGGTGCTTTTGAGGCCCTGCCCTGCCTGCCCGCTTCAATCTCTCTAGAAATTCTCTTGCCTGCATCTCTGAGGTCACCTCCAGCAGTTGTGGGTGCTTGGCCTGAGTTGCAACAGTATCCAGGTCTTTCAGACAGCTGGGGAGCCCCAGGACAAATACCAGCTGGCCTGGCTCCTCCACCTGGGGGAGAACAAAGTGTTTCATTTCACCCAACCTGGCCAACTCTGCAAACTCATCCACCTGAACATGTCCAACAACTTCATCTGTCTCCCCTCCAGGCTGTCCCAGGGCAGTGAGGGCCTCCATACCTTGGGAAGGCTAGTCAGCCCTGTCCCTCTGGAACCCAAACTGGAACACCAGCACTTACCCCTCTCCCAGCTCTTGAACCTGGATTTGAGCTACAATGAGGTTGAGCTCATCCCAGACACCTTTCTGGAGTGTCTGACTTCTCTACAGTTGCTGAACCTCAGCTGAAACTGCCAGCAGATTTTAAGGCCCAGCAGGCAGGCTCCCTGCCTTGTCGGGTGCTCCTGGACTTAAGCCACAATGTGCTAGAGGCACTAGAGCTGTGTGCCGGAGCCCCGGGGTCCCTATGGATGCTGCTCCTACCAGACAGTGACCTGCAGGACATGCTACCATTACCTTTGCCAACTTGGCCAGCCTGCAGAGGCTTAACCTGCATGAGAACCCAGTTAGTCCCTGGGGGTGGCAGCTGAGTCCAACCCCCAACTCCCAGCTGTGTGGCCTTCTCTGGCATCTCCACCCTTCATGGTCTGCACATGGTGGCTAAGGGGGTTTCCTCTACATCCCACTTACTGAGCTGGACCTCTCTGCCATCTGTGGGCTAGATGTGGGCACAGGAGGCATGGCAGGTCCGGAGACCTTCTTGGAAGTCCTAGTGCTGCAAGACAATGGACTGATGGTCCTGCAGGTCAACTGCCTTAAGCAGTTCAATCTTACTGAGACCAACCTCAGCCATCTGCCTGCCTGGAAGGTGCTGGACTTGAGGAACAACAGCTTCAGCCTCCTGCCAGAGAGTGCCATGAGTTGCCTGGAGACCAGCCTCCAGTGCCTCTACCTGCAGGGGAATCCACTCAGCTGCTGTGGCAATGGCTGACTGACTGGTGGCCCAGCTGCACCAGGGCTGAGTGGATGTGGATTCCACCCAGGACCTTATCTGCCACTTCGGCTCCCAAATAGAGGTGTCCCTGAACCACGTGCCTCCTGAGGATTGCAAGAAAATTGAACTCATGAATGTCAACCTCATCATCATTCTCACCTTCACAGTGGTCTCCGCCATCATCTTCACAGAGTTGGTCCCCTGCTGCTGCATCGTCCAGCAGAAATTCAACCAACAGTACAAAGCCTAAGGAAGCCAGGGAACCCTTCCAGGTCAGTGCAGGAGCTGGAGGAACAAACCTCTGCCCTCAAGCTCCTGAATAACCAGCCTGGCCATCCTGGGTGGGGTGACGATTCCTCATGAATAATCAGCCCAGCCTTCTGGGGCAGGGTCTATGCTTCCTCATGAGTAATGTATTTTCTCTCCACAGCTTTCCAGAGAGGGGGCGGAGCTCAGCCTCATGAATATGCAAAGAAGAGAGGAGTGGCAGATAAGGATAAGGATAAGAATCCCTTGCAAGGCAGTCCCCTCACAGCCAGCTCTGGCAAGAGCCTCCAGCAGCCAGGGCCACCTCTCTTCCACCCTTCCAAGTGTTCAAGCAGCACTCCTGGCCTTGAGGGACTGGGAAGGGGCTGGTGCTATCTCGAGAGGCAGGGGCGAGACCAGGGACCTGCACCAAGTTCACAAGGCCTCAGTAGCTTGTGCCCCCGCCACCCCGCTTGGGCAACTTCTGGGATGACGACAGTCTCCTGGGGCTTCCTGAGGTGGAACCGGTCGTCCAGGTGAGACAAGGGGCTGGACCGATGAGATCCCCAGGGACCTTTGGGCTCACAGTACGGCCGCTTCGATGGGTCCCTGAGACACCCAGGCCAGCACAGGGTGGCGGGGGCAGGGCAGGCTGGACCCTGGAGGGGTTGGGGTGGGACAGAAGGATGGGTCAGGGAGCCAAAGGGCAGAGCTCTCCAGTCTTCCAGGGCGTCCTCCACCTCTTTCCTGCAAGGGACCCTCTATGTGTTCCTTTCCTCAGTAACATGTAATTACGAAAATAAAATCTACATGCAGTCCCCTTGCCCTGTCCCTGAGCTCAGCCCCTCCAGAGGTCCCCCTGGCAGCAGCAGGGCCAGGGTCTCGTGGCATTTCCTGTGTGCCCAGGAACATATTTTGCACCCAGTGGTGCTTCCCTCCCTTAATTCCCTTGACCCTATGCAATGGAATTTCCTGAGACAGTGGAGCTCCTCAGCTGTTACCTTTCTGTCTGGTCAGGCCCTTGTGGGACAGCAGACAGCTCCCTGACAGCTCTCTGACAGCTCAGGGGCGGGGCATGGGAGGAGAGATTTCTGCCATTGCAAGAGCTCCCAGCAGGATCTGGATCCACGACCCCAGTGTCAGCGCTCCACAGTCCCCCAGGACCCACCCGCACAGTTCCTGCACCTATCCCTCTTGCATCCTGGACACACAGGTGGACGTTGCTTGCAGGCAGACTTTGCACTCACACAGACTTTGCATGCACGCAGACGTTGCAGGCACGCGGACTTTGCACACACGTGGACTTTGCACTTACGCGGACTTTGCACGCCAGCAGATTTTGCATGCATGTGGACTTTGCACACACGCGAACTTTCCACGCACGCGAACGTTGCAGTCACGTGGACTTTGCACTCACGTGGACTTTGCACGCACGCGGACTTTGCATGCACGTGGACTTTACACGTGCGTGTCCATTACAGTTGCAATCCTACCTCGTGCCCTGAGGCAACAATTTTCTGCACGTGCCCAGGGTTCTGTATTCATAGGTTAAGAAGCTGCGTCTGGGGAAGAGGTCTCAGCTGTTTCTCCTGAAGCCGGGTTGGCCTTGGAAGGATCCTTTGCGGTCGCTGCTGGTATTTCTGCCCCCAGCCTTATCTAACTGTTGCCATGGGTACTTCCCATGGCAAGCCGCCTCCCCCGACCCTGTCCCCCAGGGACCTGCCAGCAGCATCCCACATACAGCCCTATCAGAGTGCCAGCCGACTTCCCTACTCTCATTGGCCACTCTGGGCTGCCTGGTCCCGCAGGAACACTCCCCTCTCATCCTGCCGCCATTCAGCAAGGGCACATTGGTGGTTGAGTCCAGTGTCTCATAGGTGCTTGTCTGGAGTCCTGAGGACCCTTGTACACATCCTGGGAGACGAGGACATGTCCTCCATAGTCCGCATGCCAGGTCTGGTGAGGAGGATGCTGCTGTCTGCTGCACCTTCCACCCACTCCTGCAGCTCAGACCATCAGATCCAGCAGATGCCTTGTAGGGCACAGGAGCAGGAAGGTGCTGCTGGACAGCTCCAGGCACCAAGGCCTAGCCAAGATCACTGTCCAGGGAAGACTGTGCACACAGCCCCTGGAGACAGTGGTCAAGGGGAGCCCGAGAAAGCAGAAAACCCTGAAGACAGAGAACTTCAGAGGGGGAGCTCCAAAGTCACGACAGGAGCACAATCTGCTTTCAGGCCCCTGGTGGCCCATGGCCCCCTCCCTTCCTTTGTGCCCAGGTCTGGGGCTCTGCAGAGGAAGCTCTGCACCCAGAGCTCCCGAGACAGAGCTGGCATGGCCCAGAGCTGGCATGTCCCAGGCCATGCCATTCTACCGAAGAAGACCCAGGATGAGAAGGTGGCAGAAGGCAGGGCAGGACAGCCATTGCCCAGGAAGAAGGGCTCAGCTACTGGGGACACTGGCAGGCCACGGAAGCGCAAGTTTCCTTTGCTGCCTCGACGCCGAGGGGAACCTCTGAAGTTGCCACCACCTCTGGAACTGGCCTGGCCAGTCACCGCTGAGGACTTAGACTGGGAGAAGAAGGAAGCTCTGCATAGGATCACTGGCTTTCTCATGGGTGAGACCCAGATCATCTGGACAACTGTACCATGGCCCCCCAAGCTCATGCATGTGCCCCCTCTGCCTCGGGAGGGGCCAGGCCTCTGGCATCAGGGGGCCTTAGTCAGACCTTACCCCACCACCCTGGCACTGCCACTGTGGGGGCCACTGCCCCAATGTGGGTGGGCTCTTCTTTCTCCACCCAGGGTCACCCTCCCACCTCCAACCTCAGCATCCCCTTCTCCCCCAGCCTGCCACTTGCTGCTTGGGCTCCTCCTCCTAGGCCCTCTCCCAGCACATTGGCATGCATGGTTCCACAGCCAGTAGCTCCCTTTGGAGCCATCAACACCCTTATGCCTTCCCAGCCCCTCCATCTGGGACCTCCATCCAGCTTGGGTAGGAGCTTCCTCCCCTCTCACCAGGGCCCAAAGCACCGCACTACTAATAGGGCCTTCCCTATAGATGACACCAGCCACCAGGCTCGAAGGGCGCGTCGGCACACTCCATATGGGAAGCTGCGTCTCATCCTGGGAGCCACCATTCCACCAATGCCTGGGGTTCCCACAGCCCTCACCTTTGCCAGCACTCAGTATGGACACCTGGGAGCTCCAGGTCGAGTGGCAGCCCCAATCCCACCCTGGACTGCAGGCCCCCCAGCCTTGGGAAGCCCAAATTTCTCAGCCTTTGGGGCTCACAAACACACAAAACCCATCATGGTTTCCCATGCCAGCATCCAGGCACATTCTGCTGGCAGCCAGGCTGCAAGGCCTGCTGGGGCATTGAGTGCATTGACCTCTGCCTCTGTGGCTGCCCCCCAGAGGCCGGGGCCTGTGGCCAGTGTTTGTCCCAAGAACAGGCAGGACAACCAAGTTGCATCCACTTCTAGGCTGCCAGAGAGACTGACCTCAAAGGTAAGTGGAAAGACCGACTTCTCCCCAGGTCTGGCTACTCCCATGAAAGTCATTACAATCTCAAAAAGTAGAGGGTCCCCCAAAACAGGAGAACATAATCAGGCAAGCTTGGGACAGAACATCAGCAGTGCCCCTAGCCAGAGTACTACCACTGTACCCAAGAAACATAAGAACAAGAGCAAAAGGGGGCAAGGAAACAATGGACTTCCTACCCTGAGTGCCACCCCCCAACACCTGCCTGTCCAGGAACCCCGAAGCTTAGCTCAGGGGACAAACACCAATTCCAGAAAGGCTACCTCTGGTGGCTTGTCAGTCCCTATAACATCCATGGGATCTGGGAGCCCAGACTTGCTCCCAGATCTCATATCAGCCTTTGGGGCCATGCATATCTGCTCCGAAGGAGGAGGGACCCCAAGCCCCAGGCAGCAACCTAATGCAAGCTTGGGACAGAGCACCACCATGGGGACCAAGGGACAGAAGGTAGCATGCAAACCAGGGCAAGCCACCACTGGTGTTCTTACAGTTCCTGCCATCCCCCAAAGCCTGCCCAAACAGAACACCTTAAGCTCTCCTGGGGGAACCAGCACCACACCAAGGAAGACCTCCTCTACTGAAAGGTCTGTCCCCATACCAGCAAAGGGACCTGGCAGCCCAGACTTGGTCCCAGGTCTGACATCTCCCACGACAGCAATGAGCATCAGCTCCAAAAGTAGAGGGAAGCCCAGAAGTGGAGAGCACAATCAGGCAAGCTTGGAACAGAACACCAGGAGTGCCCCTGGTCACAGCACTACCACTGCCCCTCCAAAAAATAAGAACAAGAGCAAAAGGGGGCAAGAAAACAATGGAATTTCTACCCTGAGTGCCACTCCCCAACACCTGCCCACCCAGGGACCCTTAGCTCAGGTCATGGGACCAACACCAACTCCAGAAAGGCTACCTGTGCTAGCTCATCTGTCGATGCTAGATCCTTGAGATCTGAGAGCCCAGACTTGCTCCCAGATCTCTTATCAGACTTTTGGGCCATGTGCACCAAGGAGATACACATGGGGTTTTGAGGGACTCCAAGCCACAGGCAGCAACCTAAGCCAAGTTTGGGCCAGAGCTCCTCCAGTGTCTCTAGGCAGACCACCAACAAGGGGACCAAGGGACAGAAGTTGCTTGCAAACCAGGGCAAGTCACCACTGGTGTTCTTACAGTTCCTGACATCCCCCAAAGCCTGCCCAAGCAGAACACCTTAAGCTATCCTGGGGGAACCAGCACCACACCAAGAAAGACCTCCTCTACTGAAAGGTCTGTCCCCATACCACCAAAGGGATCTGGGAGCCCAGACTAGACGCGGATCTCACATCTGCCTTTGGGGCCATGTTCATCTGCTCCCAAATTGGAGGCCTAAGACAGGGTGCAACTTGGGCTTCAACACATTCAGTCCCACTAATCAGACCATCCCCATAGTGACCACCTTACATGGGAGAAAGATTCTGTTCTTGGGACCATGGGGCACCACTCTTTGAGGGCTGTAGGCTGGCGAGAGTTTGTTGTGCTGTGTTGGGCTTCATGAGAGATGCACTCCATGGCCTCTTCCCTGTTTCATCTCCAGCTTCGTCTAGTTAGAACTGACTCTGGGCACTTCTATAGTGTGAAGGACTGAGTTGTCTGCCAAGAAAGAGGCAGATTCTCTGGTAATCCAGGGGTGTGAAGGGTCCTCAGTTTTACAATTTGTTTGACTTATAAGTAATGCCCTTATCTTAAATTTACTTAAGCTGTTATATTAGAAATGGTACTTGTTTAAGGAATTAACAAGTAGTAGTTGTAATGTTAGTAAGGACAATACAAAATAAAATTAATTAGAGTAAAAGTATATTTAATCTTAATAAGAGCTATGGATTAAGGAATATTAATTGTAAGGTTTTTATGTATACATCTTAATTTTTCTAAAATGGGTCTCTTGACAACTTAGGTAAGGTGTTTTAAGTTTAAACTAATCTTAGTTTCTGGTTTGAATATTATTTCATGAAATTTTATTATATGATTTAAATATATAATTTAATATATAATTTAAATTAGTATTAGTATAAATTAGCATCAATTAACTCTATAAATATGAAACAGACATGATAAGAAAGTTTTAACCCCTGCTTGAGGGAAATATCAAAACATTTTTACATCTCACTCCTAGTTAGGGCACCAGGAGAATATGCAGTGAAGGGCAGGGAGCACCTCCAGAGCCAGTTCACCATGCACATCCCAGGTCTACCATGTGTTCAGATGACACTGCAGCTGAGGGCTGAGTACTGTGCCTATGCTGCTCACTGGGACTCTCCCTCTTCCACCCCAAACCTTGCAATAGAGTCTCTGCCCTAGCCCTGTAGCCTGCCCAGTGACACCATTGAGAATATCAAGGCAAAGATCCAAGACAAGGAAGGTATCCTCCCTGACCAGCAGAGGTTGATCTCTGATGCAAACAGCTGAAAGATGGGTGCACCCTGTCTGACTACAACATCCAAAAGGAGTCCACCCTGCACCAGGAGCTGCATCTCAGAGGTGGGATGCCATCACCCAGAAGGTGGAGTCCAGAAACACCGCTAAGAATGCTCAGGAAAACATCCAAGACAAGGAAGGTATCTCATTCTAACAGTAGCGGTTGATCTTTGACCAAAAACAACTGGAAGATGGGTGCACCCTATCTTACTACAACATCCAGAAGGAGTCCACCCTGCATGTGGTGATGTGTCTAAGGTGGGATGCCATCATCCTGAAGGTGGAGCCCAGTGACATCACTGAGAATGTCAAGGCAAAGATACAAGACAATGAAGGCATCCTCCCCTACCAGTAGCGGTTGATCTTTGCCCACAGACATCTGGTAGGTGGGCGAACCCTTTCTGACTACAACATCCAGAAGGAGTCCACCCTACACCTGGTGCTGCATCTGAGAGTTGCCTTGACATTCTCAGTGGTGTCACTGGGCCCCACCATCAGGGTGATGGCATCGCACCTCTGAGAGCACCAGGTGCTGCATCTAAGAGGTGGGATGCATATCTTCATGAGGTCCCTGACCAGAAAGACCATCACCCTGAAGGTGGAATTCAGAGACACCATTCAGAATGTTAAGGCAAATATTTAAGGAAAAGAAGGCATCCTCCCCGACCAGCAGAGGTTGATCTCTGCCAGCAACCAGCTGGACGGTGGGCACACACTGACTACAACATCCAGAAGGAGTTCACCCTGCACCTGGTGCTGCGACTCAGAGGTAGGATACCATCACCCAGAAGGTGGAGTCCAGTGACACCACTGAGAATGGTACAAGACTAGGAAGGCATCCTTCCCTACCAGTAGCAGTTGATCATTGCCCACAAACAGCTGGAAGGTGGGCGAACCCTTCCTGACTACAACATTCAGAAGGAGTCCACCCTACACCTGGTGCTGCAACTGAGAGTTGCCTTGACATTCTCCGTGGTGTCACTGGGCCCCACCTTCAGGGTGATGGCATCCCACCTCTGAGAGCACCAGGTGCTGCATCTAAGAGGTGGGATGCAGATCTTCATGAGGACCCTGAGCAGCAAGACCGTCACCCTGGAGGTCGAACCAGTGACACCATTGAGAATGTCAAGGCAAATATTTAAGGAAAAGAAGTCATCCTCCCCGACAAGCAGAGGTTGGTCTCTGCCAGCAACCAGCTGGAAGATGGACACACACTGACTACATCATCCAGGAGTCCACCCTGCACCTGGTGCTGCATCTCAGAGGTGGGATGCCATCATCCTGAAGGTGGAGTCCAGTGACACCACTGAAAATGTCAAGGCAAAGATGCATGACTAGAAAAGCATCCTCCCATACAAGTAGCAGTTGATCTTTGCCCACAGACAGCTGGTAGGTGGGCGAACCCTTTCTGACTACAACATCCAGAAGGAGTCCACCCTCCACCTGGTGCTGCCTCTGAGAGTTGCCTTGACATTCTCAGTGGTGTCACTGGGCCCCCCCTTCAGGGTGATGGCATCCCACCTCTGAGAGCACCAGGTGCTGCATCTAAGAGGTGGGATGCATATCTTCATGAGGACCCTGACCAACAAGATCATTACCCTGGAGGTGGAGCCCAGTGACACCATTGAGAATGTCAAGGCAAATATGTAAGGAAAGAAGGCATCCTCCCCGACCAGCAGAGGTTGATCTCTGCCAGCAACCAGCTGGAAGTTGGGCACACACTGACTACAACATCCAGGAGTCCACCCTGCACCTGGTGCTGCATCTCAGAGGTGAGATGCCATCATCCTGAAGGTGGAGCCCAGTGTCACCACTGAGAATATCAAGGCAAAGATACAAGCTTGGAAGACATCCTTCCCTACCAGTAGTGGTTGATCATTGCCCACAAACAGCTGGAAGGTTGGTGAACCCTTTCTGACTACAACATCCAGAAGGAGTCCACCCTACACCTGGTGCTGCATCTGAGAGGTGGGAATCAGATCTTCATGAGTACCCTGACCGGCAAGACCATCACCCTGAAGGTGGAGCCCAGTGACACCATTGAGAATGTCAAGGCAAATATTTAAGGAAAAGAAGTCATCCTCCCTGACCAGCAGAGGTTGATCTCTGCCAGCAACCAGCTAGAAGATGGGCACACACTGACTACAACATCCAGAAGGAGTCCACCCTGTACCTGGTGCTGTGACTCATAGGTTAGATGCCATCACCCTGAAGGTGGAGCCCAGTGACACCATTGAGACTGTCAAGGCAAAGATACAAGACAAGGAATGCATGCCTCTTTCCAATGCTCTTACTGTTCAGTGAACTGTGTCCATCAGAAATATGCAGCACCTTTAATGACTGGTCTCTTCAATGGCTGTAAGTGAACAGAAGGAAAATATTCCTGAACATAAGTCTGATCCCAAAGTCCATAAAGACCCTGATGAGAAGTAAGAACAGCCAACTGGGCCAACATTTGCAAGCTGTGGCTGGAAAGCATCCTGCCAAAGGCAGAGACTATAGCCAATTTGATAAGGGTGGTGACTTTTACAATGCTAGGCTCAGCCGGCTTTCTAAATACCTGTCCTTGCTCCTCAGTCACAGCAGAATACACTACGATGTTTATTCTGCACGTACTTTATAATTTCCATGAGGAGAAAATCAAACCTTCATAATTGCTACCAAAAGAGAGGGGAAAATGCAGTGCCAAGGAGCAGCTGGTTGTCGGGTCCTCACCTCGAGGTTTTCCGCCCCTCAGTTAGTGTGACTTCCATCCCTTCCCATTTCCACTGGGACACTCAATTTACAGAGAGCCATGTAGCCTGCCACAGAAGGCTGCCACTTGGTAAAGACTAGTGCTGGTGTTCCTTTTAGTGCCACCTGAGAATTCATCACACAAAACCTCATGGCCATGATTTCATCTTAAAGGGTAGGCTGACTGATGCCCCCCAGAACAGCACTTCACTGTGAATTCTGACACAAGTTTTAACAGCTCTTCCATTCCTGGGTTTGTGCTTAGGATCAAAGTGAGATTTTCTGAAAATTCTTATCTTTTCTCCCTTATTTTTACTGGTGTGTGAGAGTTGTACATAATGGCAGGATGTGTTGTTCCATATTCCTACATGCATGCAATATCACATATTTTGGCCAGTATCACTCCACAGCACCACAGCCCCTCCCACACCTTGTTCCCTTTTCTCTCCTGATCTTTCTGTGATTTCCATGAGGTCCATTCCACCTTTCTTTTCTGTTTTCTTCTCCATCTTCTGCTTATGAGAAAAACCACATATCCCATAATTGTGCATCTACATTCTTCAGGGATATCGGTGTGTAGGTTTTTCCCTGATGTGTCCTTATCTGGTTTTGGTACATGTGCAATACTGGCTTCGTATATTTGGAAGTGCTCCATCCCTTTCTATTTCATGGAGTAATTTGAAGAGTCTTGGCCTTAGTTCCTCTTTAAAGGTTTCTGTTAGAACTCAGCTGGGAGTCCATCCAGGCCTGGGTTTTTGTTTTTGCTGGAAGGCTTTTTATTATTGCCTGTATCTCGTTACCAGTTATTGTTCTGTTTAGGTTTTCTTTTCCTCTTGACTCAGTTTTGGAAGATCATATTTATCTAGAAATGTGTCCATTTCTTCTCGGTTTTCCAATGTATTGGAGTACAAGTTTTCAAAATAGTCAATAATGATCTGCTGGATTCCTGTGATATCTATGGGGATTTCTCCTTTTTCATCTCTAATTTTCTAAACATAACTCTTCTCTCATTTTCCCCTGGGTATGTTTGCATAGGGGCTTATCAATCTTGTTTATCTTTCCCAAGAAACAACGCTGCTATGTTGATTCTTTGTATGATTATTTTTTATTTTCAAGTTCATTAATTTTGACTCTGATCATAATTGTTTCCTTCCTTCAGTGTTTGCTCCTCCAGGATAGCCTGGCTTTTAACCCATTTCCCATGTGCACTGTGCATGATGTGGGCTTCCTCATTAGAGCATGCTGAAGGGACATTGCAGGAAGCAGAGGCCTCTTATGGCTAAGCTACTGCACCACTGCTTGGTGATGCTGGAATGAGTCCCCAGGACAGCACGGATCAGGTGATGGGCTTCTCAGATCCTGAGGAAGGTATTGGTCTCCAGGAAAATTTTATCGCCTCTTTCCAAGCTTACCTTAGGTGATGGTGTCCTCGTGGCAAATGGTCCAACAGTAGTGGGAGGCACCTGGCTCTGGTTTTAGAACCTGGCAGTTCCTGTCCCCACCCATGCCCACCTTCCTGTGGCTGCAGAGCTGAAACCCATCTAGTCATTTGTCTCAGAGGAAAATTTCCAGGATATCAAGGAGGGACCAGCACAGGTAGCGTCCCACACTCCATGGTCAGCACAGAAAGGAAAAGCATGGGTTTTGAAAAGTGGCTCCTCACGTAAAGCTTGGGCATCCTACTCTTCCAAAGTACTGAGTTGAGTTAGGGGTGCAGCTAAGCAAGATCCATCACTGGGGCCTGAGGTCAGAATTGGAGCTGCTGCTTGCTTGCTGTATGCACTTCAAAATTCCCTTTCTTGGTTTTCATCTATGACATGAGGACATTTGGGGGAGGGTGGGTTCAGTAGGGTCATGTGGCCAAAGCCAAAAGGTATCACCACAGTGCCCAGAGCAAAGCAGGTCCTCAATCTATGATAATATTATTATTAAACTAATGGTGAGGTCAGAGTCCTCATGATCTGATCACTGCCTCAGAGCCCCTCCTCTGAACTCCTGCACTGGGGACCACATATTCAACACATGCACTCTGGAGGACATTGCAGATCAAAACCATAACATTTATTTTTTTTGCTGTGAAGCAAGCATCTCCCATTCTCCAGTCTTCTGTGGACTTGGCACATCATTTCTGGAGACACTGGGGGATCCCCTGTACAAGCTGAGGGATAGGCTTGTGTCCCAGGTCAGGGAAGGCTGGTCTTAAACTGACACTGCTCTGTTTACCTGAGGGGTAGCACACCAACCACACTGTCCTTGCCAGGTGAATATCCCCAAGCCTCTTGCCTTTCTGTCCAGAGGTTGCTGTGGGAGCCATGGTTATGGGACCCCATGGTTAAGGCAGGGACAGGAAGACTGGAGGCAGGAAAGCTCTGACTGTTTTGACCAAATTCTCACCTGTGCCCTTGGGCTTGTCCCCCAGGGGCAGAGACCCAGGAGAAGCTGCTGAAAATGTGAAGAATGAGGTAGATGCCAGGTGCCCCTCAGAGAGGGTGCAGCTGCCTTGGGTGCTTGGGTGGGGGACAGCAGTTCCCAGAGAGGTTCTCTCTAGTGGCAGGGCCACTGCCTTAAAGGAGGGCTCACCTGGGGTGGGCATCTAACTTCAGGGGTCTGGGGGTGTGTCCAGTAAGTTTGGGGTGGTGGGCTGGAGGTGTGGGGTATCTCTGGTGTCTTCAAGCTGTGTGCAGGGGCACATGTGGCATGAGGAACCTCCAGATGGGGGGCATACCTTGAGGGGTCTGGGTGGGACCCCATCTTGTGAAGGAACAGGTGTGTGGGTGTCAGTGGGGGGTCTTAAGGAGAGACAAGTTCCTGGGGACAGGCAAGTCTATTGGGGTGATGTTGAATGGGGCTCCCAAAGGTAGCTCAGCCTTCAGCAAATGGGAGAGGTTCAGTTTGGGGACATAAAGATTTCCCCCTGCACCCCCAAATTGAGACCTCAGAGCAACCTCTAGGAGCCAGGAGGCCCCTCCCGGAGAGTCCAAGGTCAGGCCTGTGGACTGCTCCTTTGGCAGGCAGGCTCCCCTCAGCCCTGCCTCCCCACACAGCATGGTGACAGGCTTCAGTGAACCCTCTGTTCTCTCACTGTTCCTTGGGCAGCCTGGAGCTTAGTCCAGCCTCTGGGTTCAGAGCCAGCCACCTCCCAGGTCCCTGTAGATGTGGGAGCTTTTATATTGGTGGGGACTAAGGATGGCATTTGTGTCCTGGACTGTGAGTGTGTGTGTGTGCACACATGGCTGTGTGTGTGAGGACTGTGACTGGAGCATGGGTGTATGAGAGTGTAAGTGCAACTGTTTGGTGATGTCCAAGTGTATTTCTAGGCACTATATGTGAATCTGTGTGAACTGTTCTGTGAGTCTGTATTTGTGTGATGCATGAGTGAATGAATAAGGCTCTGATGTGTGTTTGTGCCTCTGTGTGTGTGTGTGTGTGTGTTAGGTGTGTCAGCATGTTGTGGCATCAGGGAGCATCACCAAGGAGCCCCTCCCCATGAGAAGGCAGACAGCCCTCTAGGGCAGCCTGGAGGCTGGGTCCTGTTGCTGCCCCCTCTCAGGTTTGTGTGTGTGTGTGTGTGTGTGTGTGTGTGTGTGTGTGTTTCCCCCTTTTGTTTTAGGACTCAGCTCCAGGGCTGCTTGTATATTCTAGTGTTTTCCAATAAGGAAACTTGCAAGATATCTGGGATCCCTCAGGTATGGTGCTCAGCCCTGGTTTGTAAGGAAATGGCAGGTGGGTCCAATCGAGGATGGCAGCCACAGGCGGGGGAGTGTTAGCAAGGCCTCTGGGAGGGCTCTGATTTAAGTCCTGGTGGCAGCTCTGCCACAGGCTCCCTCAGAACCCTGACCAAGTCCCTTGCCTTCTCCATGATGGTGTGTCTGACATTTAGGTATTTTTAGGTATTTCTATAGATACAGCAGGGAACCAGAGAGGTTCAACCCCTGTCCTCCTGGAGCTGACATTCTGCTGGAAGAGAGAGACCCTGGCAGATTTTCGAGAGTAGGTATGAGGATAATTACAGGAGGCACTTGGCAGCAAAAAGGGGTCTGGGGTGTTGCTTAGCAGTATCACATTTGCCTGGGGAACTTCAGGCAGGTCCCTGGGGACATGGCTAGGGGTCAGGTACATGCAGAGGAAGGAGATGAGGCAGGAGTGTCCATTCACCCTAGTCTGTGCAGGACTGTGGAAGCCAGGCTTTAGCATTTGTGTTTACCTCAACAGGTAGCAGGGAGCTATAGAAGATGCAAGAGCAAGGGAGGGCTTGCTCAGAGCTGCCCTTCAGCTGATGGGTGGACATTGTCTGCTGGATCATAGGAGAAAACTTCCTTTCATCCTCTCCCTCCTTTTCTTACTTCCATAATATTTATTGAGCATCTGCATTGTTCCAGGCCCTGTTCCATAAGATGCAGATTGATCACTTACTCATGTGCATTCATTGAGTGTACAATCCAGTCTGAGGACATGTAGATAAATGATATATATCAAAGGTGACAAGTGCCGTGGGGGAAATAAAGGCTGAAGAGAAATGGAAAAGGCTCACCAGAGGTGGTGGTCAGGGTTGGCTTCTCTGAGAGGATGACATTTGAGCAGAGAACCGAAGGGAGGATGTAAACATCTGCAGGAAGGGTGTTCCTGGCAGAAGGATCAGCATAAGCAAAGCCCTTGAGTTGGGAACAGAGTGGCAAGGAGGCCGATGAAACCATAGCAGAGTGAAGGAGAGTGATGTCGAGATCAGAGAAAGAACAGGGTCCATCGTGCAGAACCTCATGGCTGCTGAAGTCTTTGGCCCTCACTCTGGGTAAGATGGGGGCCCTGAGGGAGTTTTCCTCTCACCATCAGCCAAGAGAGGAAACTTCTGCCTGTTCTTGGTAGAGTTTTGATTCTGGGATGGGAACCCTAGACCCCAGCCTCGACTCCCTGCCATGCACGGGAGGTGCTGCAGAATGCAAGTCTATTGATTGAGTGCAGAACTTCCAAGGGGGACATTTCTGGGCCCCCTGAGGCCTGTGGGATTGACTGGGTTCAGTCTGTGTGCATCGAGATTGTGGACTCATGGGGGCAGAAATTCTCCTCACCAATAACGCAGTCTTGCCCACCTCATGCACTGGGATGCTTTTTCAGGGCAGCACAGCTCCTAGGAGCTCTGGATAGTGATGGGCATCTCTGGCAGACTTGAGCATCCTGATTGTCAGAGGTGAGGATGGCAGGTGGGGCCTGGCTTTCTTGCTTGCTTGTGTCTCCTGTGCCATCCAGCTGGGTCTCTCTCTGGCAGCTTCATGGGGTGCTATAGGAGCAGGTGGGAGCATTTTGTCATGAGTTAGCAGGTATTGAAGGGCACGTTTGTCTCCGTTGTGGGCCTGCAATTGCTAAGGCTGCAATTGCTAACCCCAATGGGACATGAAGAGGCCCGAGTTCTTGTCCCCAGACCTCTGTTCCTAACAACCCAGGTGAGTCCTAGCAGGTCCCTATTCCTGCTTGCTAAGCAGTGGAGGTTGCAGAGCTGCAGGAGTCTGAGCACCTCAGCTCATCTGATTGGCTGGTGCCACCCTCTGTGACCAGGCCCTCCAAGTTTCCTCCACCTGGAATTTGCCAAGTCTGCTTAAGACTTAAGAAAACTAGGTGGCTGATAAGGCTTGGGAGTCTTGTTCCCCTCCAGGAAAACCAGGGTTTGGCCAACACCCCCTAAGAGAATAAAGGCTTTTAAATAAATCAGAAACTGAGCCTCTTCTGTGGACCCTCTCTTGTAACTTCCCCCATGCCCTGTGCAGTAAACAAAGTACCTTCTCTTGGGGACAAGGAAACTGGGGCATAGAGATGGCAGGGAACCTGCCTAAGGTCCCAGAGATGGTGAGTGGTTCACCCAGGGGTCTGGATGCAAACCCTGCTTTCCATTGCTCTGCAGCTAAAACCAACAGACATACTGGTTGAGACCTAGGCTAGGAGTGTGGAGTTGGGCAAAGGCCAGATTTGGAATCACACATGCCTGAAACTCTGGTTCCACCCATTTAGTAGCCCATGAACTTCTGGGATGATAGTCTCTTTGCCCCCATGCAGCAGTGCTGCTAAGCTGTTACAGCTGGACCATCTGCATGCAGCAAGGGAGGTTGGGCCCACCCCATTGGGAGCAAGGTGGACTCAGTCCCAGGGGGACATTTTGCTGTCCTCTGGTCACAGATGACCTTGAGATGCTCTCAGACAAGAGCATGCTTCCCCTGGGTAAGCCCTGGGCTCGGGGTGCTGCATCCTCCAGAGTTGTGCTAGAGAATGGAAGGAAGTGGTGTTCCTTGATGTCCAAAGGGAGGAAGCCCATTGGTGGGAGCCTCCTGGCCTGCAATGGGGGTTCCCTGAACCCTTGGGCAAGGGAGTTCAGAGTCCTAAATGCAAATGGGGCCCCTGTGTTTTTGTTTTAACCATATTAGAAGAGGGCAGATCAATGTTTTGATGCTTTTACTGTGCCTGAAGTTGCAGGAGCTCAGATGGTGGGTGTTCTTTAAGGAGACAACAATTGCTTCCACACTGAAGCCTCATGGAAAACTCAGATTGCTGAGGCCCTAGGAGTCAGACACTCAGTGAGATTTTGCTCTTGGAAAGCATTTCCCTGTCATGATTCTTCAGGAAATTACACTTAATTAGTAAATTAGAATTATAGTAACATCCATTTATCAAACATCAATCCTAAGTGCTTTGCCTTGTCTCATTTAATCCACAAAGCAGCCTTCCTATAGTGTAGGTAGAGGTAGAAACTCCTCCATCCTAACAAGGAAAATGAAGCTCAGAAGCTTGAGGGACTGAACCAAGGCCACACAACTGTGAAGCAGCAGAGCAAGTCCATCTTCCATAGTTCAAGTTGGATACACCCTGATAAAATAAGCTAGAACAATAAACAAATGAACAATCATGAAGGAAAAGGAAAAAGAAAGGCCAACAAGTGGATTTCTTGGTTCAGGTTATTGGGAAGTTTGGGGTGATACAGTTTCAAGTACCTCTCTATCCAGGGGTGCAGTGATATCATCAGAACCCTGCCTCTCTCCATCTCTGCACTGCCCCACTGCTCATTCCCTCTGTGGGGAGGTGGAATGTTGCCAGCACAGTCTGCCAGTTTGGCCTTGCAGGAGAAGAGAGCTTCCCCTGCTTGATGATTAGAGTGAAAGTCCTGGGATTGGGTCTGGCTGGGCCAGCCTGGGCCACTGCTGCTTTGTGCCCATCACAGTGGGATGGATTGCTCTGAATGGTCAAGCCTGGAGGGGTCACAGTCACCTTGTGAGAGAAAGGAAGGATCACCAAAGAGAGTCCCGGTGAAAAGATGAGACAGGGAGATGGAAACCAAGCAGGCAATCCACAGATGTGCCCATTGAAGGGTGAGGGCAGCTGCATTTGGAGCTCAGCCTCTTGTAGTAGAGGTGGCTGCTCTCTCCCCTGGGCCTGTCTCTGGTTCTCAGTGCTGCCTGCAGGTTACTTGCACCAGGTGTTCACTGGATCAGGGTTTGCAGACCCTGAAATTGTGCAGACACTACTTGCTGTGTGGAGAGAGCACCCTCAGCTTTCCTGGGTACCTCCAATGGTCCATAGCACAATACCCAAATCTGGCTCAGATTCCCTGTGTCTGAATCAGTAGAGGCAGCTATAACCAAGCACCGTCAGCTGGGTGGCCTTTACACAACAGAAACTCATTTCTCACAGATCTGGAGGTTGGAAGGCCAAGACCAGAGAGCCAGGATGGCAGGATCTGTGAGGGCCCTCCCTGGGTGGAAGACTGCCTGCTTCTCACTGTATTCTCACCCTGCTATTTTTCCATAGCTACACAGCCCTCCTCCCCAATCCTGGGGGAGTAGGGGAGACCAGAATGAGAATCGTGAAGGCCCCTGCCCTCGTGGAGCCCACGGTGTAGAAGGAGGGACTGAGAGAGGTCAAGGAAACAGAAGAAGAAACAGGACACATGCAGATATGGTTGAGGAAACAGCAAAGGGGAGAGAGAGGGCCAGGTGGGCCTTGGGACAGTCAGGTGGGCTTCTCAGAGGAGGTGTCATGGGAGCTGAGGGCTTATTGATGGAAAAGAGCTGCTGGGCCAAGAACTGGGAAAGGCAGAGCAAAGACACTCAGGCAGGAAGCAACTGGCTGCATTTGGGGAAAGCAAGGGGGCAGGGAGTCAGGTGGGGAGAGGTAGGGACAGGTCGGGGACAACAGGGAGAGTTGGGCTCTCCTGACTCTGACTCTTCCCTGATGGGCTCCTGGGGAGGTGATAGGGAGGGTTTCTGAGCTGTCACAGCAGACC